>ML677380.1:479628-652924 GCA_007922305.1 Dermatemys mawii | reverse complement strand
TTCTTTCTTTCTTTCTTTCTTTCTTTCTTTCTTTCTTTCTTTCTTTCGTTAAATGTATAAAACACTGCTTTACTTGCCTGATTCAGAGAGATGCATCATCACCTTGTGTAATCGGTGGAGCTGGGATTTTGGGAACTTCTTGGAATAAAGCTCCATGCCTTGTATTTGCACTAAAGATTGTCATCACACCCAGCTCTTGATGTTTTTTCACTAGTGCAAATACATAAAGCAAATTCAATATTTAAAATAATATAGGATCAAATTAATAATAGAGAAAAAAGTGGCATTAAAAAGAAAACTTTGTAGCAAATCCAGTATCTCTAGTAGAGGATAAATTGATACATTTACACAAATTTCTCCATATATAGGAGCTTTGAAGTTCCCATGCCATAGAACTAGGCCATCAGATCTAGGGTCCTGCTCTCCCTGTTGTCAATACATGATGTTTCACAGACAAGAGTATTTTTTTAAGACATCTACCAGATTGTACAATGCTACATATACAGTGGGGGAATTCCTTTCTGATCCCTGTGACAATCCATTCATGCTTTGAAGCATGAGATTGTATTATTACTAATGGACAAACTCCAGGAATTTGAAGGTTTCGAGATACATTAAAGAAGCATTTTGCAAGGATTTGCTGCAAAACTGGAGCCAGGTCTTGTAAACCCTTTATGCTCATGAGGATTCCATTGAAGCCGTTCTGGTCTCTGTTATACTGGTGTAAATTTGAAATAATTACAGCTATGGAAGGGTTTCTCAAACTTCATTGCACTGTGACCCCCTTCTGACGACACGACCCTGGGCAGGGGGACTGAAGCAGAGGGCAGCGGGGCTGCTCAGCGGGGCGCCTGCCGAAGCTCTGGGTGGTGGGGCTCTGACTTGGGCTAAATGGACCCTGTACCTCAGTCTGCACAGCAGAGGAGGCGAGGGAAAGTCCCACACCGGAGGTCTTCTTTTTCCGTAACAAAGCTGAGACACTGACCCAGATTGAGGTGTCAGTAAAGGACATTTTGGAATAAATTGAGGAATTAAACAGTAATAAGTCACCAGGACCAGATGGTGTTCACTCAAGGGTTCTGAAATGGCAGAACTACTAACTGTGGTATATAACCTATCACTTAAATCAGCCTCTGTATCAGATGTCTGGAGGATAGCTAATGTAATGCCTATTTTTTTAAAAGTCCCCAGAGGGGCTGATCCTAGCTATTACAAGCCAGTAAGCCTAAAACTTCAGTACCAGGCAAATTGGTTGAAATTATAGTAAAGAACAGAATTGTCAGGCACATAGATGAACACAATATGCTGCTAATGTACAGGGAAATCATGCCCTACTAATCTACTGGAATTCTTTGAGGGTTTAAACAAGCATGTGGACAAGAGTGATCCAGCTGGCATTGTGTACTTGGACTTTCAGAGAGTCCCTCACCTTAGGCAAAGTATGAGGTCAGGAGATAAGAGGGAATGTCCTCTAATGGGTCGGTAACTGGTTAAAAAATAGGAAATAAAAGAGAGGAATAACTGGTCAGTTTTCACACTGGAAAAAGGCAAATTGCAGCGTCCCCGAAGGATCTATACTGTGCCTGTGACAAGTGCTATTCAGCACATTCAATAATTATCTGGAAAATGGGGCAAAGAGTGAGGTGCCAAAGTTTGCAGATGATATAAAATTACTCAAAATTGTTAAGACCAAAGATGAATGTGAAGAATTTTGAATGGATCTCACAAAGCTAGGTGATGGGGCAAAAAAATGGCAGATGGAAATTGAGTGTTGATGAGTTCAAAGTAACACACATTGGAAAACATAATCCCAACTATACAGATAAAACAATGGTGTCTAAATTAGCTGTTACCATTCAAGAAAGAACTATTTATGAATAGTTCCCTGAAAACATCTGCTCAATATATTAGGAAGCATTAGGAAAGGGATAGATAATAAAACAGAAAATATCATAATGCAACCCTATAAATCCATAGTACGCCCACACCTTGAATGCTGCCTGCAGTTCTGGTCACCCATCTAAAAAACACATTAGAACTGAAAATAGTATAGAGAGAGGCAACAAAAATGACGAGGGATCTGGCACAGCTTCTATATGAGGAGAGATTAAAAAGACTGGGACTAGTTGACCTGGAAAGGAGCTTGCTAAGGGGGGGATATGACAGAGGTATATCAGATCATGAATGCTGCACAGAAAGTGAATACAGAAGTGTTAATTACCTTTTCACAGAACACAGGGAACAGGGCGTCACCCAATCAAATTAACAGACTGCACATTTTAAACAAACATAAGGAAGTACTTCAGACTGCGCGCGCAGGCAATCTGTGGAACTTGTTGCCAGCAGACGTGAAGGCCAAAAGTATGGCCGTGTTCAGAAAGAAATTAGATAAATTCGTGGAGGATTAGCTAAATTGGTCAAGAGGATAACTCCATACTCTGGGTGTCCCTAAAACTTTGACTGCCAGAATCTGGGACTGGGGTGGGATGGATCACTCTACAAATTGGCCTGTTCTATTCGTTCCCTCTGATGCATCTGGCATTGGCCACTGTCAAAAGACAAGATACTCAGCTGATTGGTCAGCCATTAATTTAATCAAGAGACCTTTGTTGTTTTATTATACCATATGTTAAAATCGAGTGACTAAACCCTTCCTATTTTGGTATGCTATACTTCAGTCACAACTCTGCTCCTCTAAACTAAATAATCCTACTTTGTACATCTATAAATCTATTAGACCATATTCATTAATCTCCTCTGAATTTTTTCAGTCTGAGCTCTCTCTTATAGCTGAAGCAACCAAGGTATACATTAGTAGTTAGTACAGATTTGTATCTGATTTTCCATTTATGCTGCTGGCATGATTAAAGGCTTCAAGTAAAACCACAGTTAAATCCTGTCATACCTTAGGTCCATTATTTTTTCTTCTATCAGGATTTCAGGCATTTCTTTGACATACTTTTTATTGTTGAGTTAGGAAGAAAACACTTGACTCATTTGCAACATTTTTATTATATTCCCTTTATAACAATTTATAAAAGAGAATAAAATGTTTTCTGTATTGTGGCCATATTTCAGTTTGACTTTAATATGCTGCATGATTTTCCAGCTCACAGTTCTTCTAACCTTGTGGTGACAGTCAAGAAATCTTCATACCTGAAAAAGGTGGCACTGCACGAGTTACTGGAGATGCAGTATATTGTGTGGGAAGCGTAATTACTTGCTTGCACTAGGATGCTCTGGCCTGGAGATTTTACATTGCTTGCTTAAGTAACTGTGGGGGATGGTTTGTGTTTGGCACATTTTCTCATGGAAAAACTAGCCTTTCATATGACTTTTCATGTTGTTTACTCACTCAAAGAGCTAGTTTTCTCCAATCTAAGGATGGATGACCCTAGATTTACAAATTAAACTGCAAACTCTGAGTCTGTCATTTGACTTATACATTCTTTCCTCTGGGCATGATCCTGAGATATGCTAATTGCTTGCAATCACTAATAACTTAACCTTGCATTAAGTATTGTATAAAGTTTCACTCCAGACTGCTTCTGCATTAAGCAGAATATATAGTCTGTTCTCTAACCACTTATCATATACAAATGTAAAATGTTGAAAAGCTAGTGAAGTAACAATCCTGATGCTTTCTGCATTTGACTGGATATATATGCTATTTGGGCTGTGATTCACACATATTTTGAGCCATCGGTGAGTTTTCTTGTCACTTACTAATTATCTTCCTCCTCTTAGACTTAAATATTCTTGTGGACTATAATAATCTCAGAGTGATTGATATTAGTTGTCAGTGCAGCCAATTCTTCTCAAACTGAGCTGTTCTGGAGCACTCGAGCCTGATGATGTCGCAGTTTTAATTGTGCCCTATTCTGTAGGGGTCCCGGGAGACCATGCAAGTTCATTTTTAGTGCTTCAGTGAGATGGATAATTGATAGACCTTAAGGCCAGAAGGACCATTTGATCATCTAGTCTGCCTTCTGTATTCATCCAGTTACTCCAGTATTGAGCTCAATAACTTCTGTTTTGGCTAATGCGTATCTTCCAGAGAGGTGTCCACCATCAGTCATTTGTTCCAATGGCTAATAATCCTCACTGTTAAAAAAGTATGACTTATTTGTAGTTTGAATTTGTCTGGCTTCAGCTTCCCAACATTGGTTCTTGTTATGCCTTTCTCTGCTACACTAGAGAACCCCTTAATATCCAGTATTTCCTCCCATGAAGGTACTTATACCCTGTCATCAAGTCATCTATCAATCTTCTTTTTGATAGGCTTGATGGCATCGTACTGGGAATTCATGTTCAATTGCTTGTCTGCTGTGACCCCTAAATCCCTTTCAGAATCACTGCTCTCCAGGATACAGTCCCCCATTCTGTAGATATGGCCTGCATCCCTAATTCCTAGATATGTAACTTTGCATTGATCTGTATTAAAATACATTTGATTTTCATTGGACCAATTTACCAAGTGATGCGGATTGGCCTATATGACTGCCTTGTCCTCCTCGTTATTTACCATTCCATCAGTCTATCATCTGGAAATTTGACCAGCAATGATTTTATATTTACTCCCAGATTATTGATGAAAATGTTGAATGCATTAGGCCTAGTACTGATAGCTGCAGAAATCCACCAGAAATACCCTGTTAGATGATGATTCCCCCACCAACTACTACTTTGGCAGAGCTGGAGTTAGCCAGATTTGGCAAACTGTCATAGATATTTTAAAGCCATACTTAGTCTCCAGGACTTCTCTTTCAGGCCCCTTCTCCTGGAAAAAGCCATATATGGGGAGGAGGAAAAGAGGAAGACCTGTAACGTGCCAGGTGGGCAGTGGAGTTTTCCCTCAGTGCACCACATTACTAGAGCGTGTGTTTGTGTGTCTGTGTGTGCACACACTGTGGGGTTTGGGATAGAGTTACTTTGGGCACTGCAGTGTGGATGCCAGAGCCCTCGGTTCAAGTTGGGATCAGAAAAAATTTAATTTAGCGTTAAAATGTAGTGGAAACACTCAAGCCCAGGGTCCCCTGACATAAGTCAGCTAACTCAAGTCCCACTTACCCTAGGCTTTCATTGCTGTGTAGATACAGCCTCAGAGATTGTATAGTCCTTATTCACCCCAGCTCCTGTACAGTATCTGGAACATGCTTCTGCGTTTCACATCTCCAGCTAACTCCACTTCCTGCTTCTGCTCATACCTGATTGCTCTGATCAGCTGATCACATGGGCACTGGAGTCTGTGGCCATGGACATTGGTTTCCATGCATTCACTACAGCTTTTATCCTTCCTTTCTAGAAGTTTCTGTACCAGATCAGTTATTCCCACTTAGAGATTCAAGCCTTTATCTTTGGAGTTCCTGAATCTGTGTCCTGCTTAATTCATGCAGAGTTTTGCATGCCATCTAATTAACTGCTTGTCTGCTATCACCTGGGTTAGTTGCTATACTACTGAACCAACCCTTGTTTTCATAGTGTCCAAAAATGAATGGATTTAAAGACATAAATCAGAGAGAAAAGATCTTTAACAAGCTGGTACAATTTGTCCTCCCATTGTTTTTACACCGGTGCTGAATGATTGTCCCTTTGCTTTTGTCGGGGATTATCTATCTGGTCCTGTTCGAAATAAGTGCGTAAGTTTCTAAGTGCTGTAACTGTGCTTCCCTACTCCTGTGCTCATGCAGAAAATCATGTTTGTAGAATTTACGGCCTTTAATTTTCTTTTTCTTTGGCGATAGCAAACACAGATATGTAATGGAAAGAAACATTATGTTTTGGGTCCTTGGTTACAAGTAGCTGCAAACCTTCTGTAAGACAGAGAACTTGTCATTTGCTAGGTTTCACTCAAATGTAACAAACATTTGCTGTCTCCCACAGAGCTCTGTATCTCTTGTTATCTCTATCCAGGGCTCTTCGTCTTTCCAGCCTACCAGAGGAGAATTATTTATTACATTCTTTATTACCTTCTTTGCAGAAAATGCCAAGCAAATGCATTAGGGAGAAAGGCTGAGACCTGGCAGGCAGATTAAGAGAAGACTTTGCTTTACCTTGTTTGTTTGGCCATTTTTTTGCACACCAGATAAACCCTGGAGATACATAGAGCCTTTTTCTCAAGTGTGTCTTAGGGGAGAAAGGCACAACATTAAACACCTGCCGCCGCTATTCATATCAGCAAGAAAAGTCTGCAGACCGTAAACTGTCCTCACCCCAGCAGTTCTAAAGTGAAAAGGCCTCAAGATGCCCAGTAGCTGGACTCACCAGGACTAACTAGTAACATGTCTCTGCCGGGCGGCCCCATGCCCACAGCACACATGGGCCGTCCTTTGAGTTGCTCACTGCATCTGAGACACAGGCACAGTCCAGTGACAAGTAATGGATAAAAGGAGAATACAAGAAAAATCTTTTTTCACAGTTCAGCATTTTATGGGACAAACATTCTGTTTAGCTGCATGGGCTGTTGTATTAATTTAGCTGGAATAAAGGGCCCAAAGAGGGAAAGAAGTTAACATGACCCTGAAATTGTCCAATATTAAGCAATTTTAAATGAGGTTTGGGGTTTGATGTCCAGAAACCTCAGACTGCTTAGTACCATGGTAAACACCATTACCTTTTATTAAAGATACAAAAACGGAGAGGAAAAAGTTAAAGCATTTGAAATGTAAAGTATTAAGTAAAGCTTTTATTTTAAAAACATTTCTTGTTCCCTTTCCCTTTAGCTGGAGAGAGGTTTTTAGGAGGAAAACCCTGTCACTTGACAATCTTAGATGGTAATAAGTATCCATTTGGGGAAATGAGAGACTTATTTGAGATGGGCTGGTACTGTTGTTGTTCAAGTCCGATCTCGTTTCTTAAATGACAAAACACACACCGGAGGGAAGAAAAAAAAGAACTTCAGAGATAGAAAATGCAGATTCCGTCTCTGATGTTGACTTTCACTTGCAAGCTCGCTGCTAGAGAAACACAGGAATAGCACACACAGTTACTAGCCACTCCAAGACTTGGCAATTCAGGGGCGTTGCATTTAGCTGCCTTGTTCTGGTCAGAGGCTCACATGCAATCTTGGCTAGCTAAGCCAGACTTTTACTAGACAGAATGGAAAAGGAGAGACAGAAGGGACGGCATAAGGTAGGGAAGGAAATGTGTGTGTGTTTTGTGTGTGTTTCAGACAAAGTCTCATATCCCAGCTGACATTTGAGTTTTAGCCAGAGCTAGTGGAGATGGTGGTGTCGCCCGAGTCCCTCTCTCTGGCTTGGTCTGGCTGGGACATCTCTCAGGATTTGGGTGAAGGAGGCACGATGGTGTCACACTGGATCATGGCAGTGAAACTCAGTTAGTCGTGGTGAAACTCAGCCAGTAGCACAGTAGCTTTTCCTCTTAGTTGATCTGGGAACTCTAAAAGGGAGTGATGGAATGTCTCATTTCTTCATTATTTTGTTTATGAATCAGGCCTACATTTTGACACACCAATTTTGGTCCATTAATTTTTCGTCCCCTCTTTTCTTGTTTACCAGGCATGATTTTAATATAGTCCTTGAATTACATTAGTGGGCCTTTTTGTTTGGGCTAATTCAGTCTGGTCTTCCTTTTGTACCTTTTCCCATCAACATCTCTTGTTGTAAGTTATTTTGACATTTTATGAACTCTTACTTACTTTTCACAGTTGAAGACACAGTTAGATAGAATTGTAGGCCTCTCTGATTTCTGCACTCTTTATGTATATATGAAGAAAAACCAGTGGTTCCTTACTCTGATCAACAAGGGGTAGTTCAATCTCTCTGAAACCTCACAGCAGTGCATGATCACCTTGTGCTGCCATTTTGTTATACATCAAGTCAGGGTTATTAGAAGTCTCTGTTGGGCAAACTGGTATGCAGTACTCTCTGTATTCTAATTCCAAGGAAAACTGCTGATTAGATGTATCTCAGATTATTGTATGCAATAACCTTGTTATTGTATGGTATGCAATAATCTCATGTTATTTTGTGGTCAGCAATTAAACACATTTTGACCGTGCTGCTGTGTAGGTAATTTATGTGAACATTTGTTGAGGTACAAGATCATATGGAGGCTGCTGTGTGTGTGATTATGCAGACTGCAGCATGACTAAGGTTTATACAGTTCACCCTTTATACTGTGTAGAGTACTTTTTCTAGTATCCCATTTTCATAGTTTACTTAATCTAACATAGGGATTCATTTTGTTTTTCCATCCTCTACCTTCTCAATTGTCAGTGATGCATCCTAGTGTCTTAACTATAACTGTATAGCCTAATTATTGTTTGCTTTCTTAATTGGTTCTTAATATTGTCTAACATTTCATGTAGTTATTCATGGCTATTTCATGGGTCTTGCAAATTGCATGTCATTTTATAGTTACTGTGAAACATATTTATAACCACTGGTTTTGCATTTATCTGTGTTATACCTTATTCAGAATGGTGTAACTATTTCTATGTTAGCATTCAGCATTATTCTGAAAAAATAGCTTTCATATTTTATGTTGGAGAATCTCAATAAGATGTTTAGGATCAAAGTGTGATCTTAAAGTGCAGAGATATGGCCTTCAACCCCCACAAATCTTTCCTGGGAAGGTTGTGAGGGTCCACACACACATCAGTGCCCTAGGTCTCAATGAAGAGAAATATAACTTCCAAAGAATTAGAGGAGGTCTCTGTACCATTGCAAACAGGACTGAGCAGCAAGATACTAAACAGCCAAAAATGGTTGGTCACAATAGCACTGCCTTATCTGGCCTAGTAACAAATCCTTACATTATATTCAGTTCCTTCAATTTTCTGACTGGAAAATAGAGTAGGAATATGTATTGTGAAGTACTTGATTAATTACACTATTCAGAGATACATCTTTTAATGATTATTTCCTTTTTAATTTGAATTTATCTTTACGCCAGCCACAGACAACTGGATTATACGAGTCTCTTTTATCTGTCTTGTAAAAAAAACCCACAGCAGGATAGAATATACAGTTATCTTTAGTATGTGTCCAGGGCTCTTCTGAAGCACAGCTACATTTTATTGATGGGTGAGGAGGTCTGGAGATAGTGTTCCTTTTCACATTGCTCTCAGGCAGGATTAGGAGGACTTCAGGGTGACATCTGCATTCTTTGACTGCCAAATGGGATGATAATAAATCACTTCATATTTTAATTCACAAAAGAGCTTTATGATGCTTCAAGCTGACTGAAGTCCAATTAATGAGTTCTTTGCAACCTAAATATACAGAGAATTAGTTTAGGTCTAACATAGACATTAAATGTCTGCCTTCTCTGACATTTTGTTTAAGAAACTAGAACAATAGAAATTAACCTGGCATACATTAAATGGATTAAAAACTGGCTAGCTGATAGATCTCAAAATGTAGTTGTAAACAGGGAATCATCATTGAACGGGTGTGTTCTAGTGGGGTCCTTCAGGGATTGGTTCTTGGTATTGTCAGAGAGCAATCAATCAGGATCACTTGGTAAACTGTGTGCAAGCAAACAGTATGCATTTCTGTATGGCCAAGTAAAAAGTCTCACATTTAGGAACAAATAGTTCATGCCATATTTACAGGATGGGGGACTCTACCCTGGGACGAAATGACTCTGAAAAGGACTTGTGGGTCATGATATATAATCAGCTGAACTGAGCACCCAGTGTGATGCTGTTGTCAGAAGGGCTAAAATGATCATTTGGAGTCTAAACAGGAGAATATTGAGTGGGAGCAGAGAGGTTATATTTACCTCTCAATTTGACATGGTGCAACTGCTGCTGAAATAGCATGTCCAGTTTTGGTGTCCACATTCAAGAAGAATGTCAAAAAATTGGAGAGGATTCAGAGAAGAGCCATGAGAATGATTAAGGAATTGGACAACATACCTTAAAGACTCAAGGAACTTAATCTGTTTAGCTTCTCAAAGAAGAGGTTAAGGCTTGATTACAGTCAGTTAGTATCTACACGAGGGAACAGAAATTTGATACTAGAAGACTCTTCAATCTAGAAGAGAAAGGTATAACAAGAACATGGAAAGTTTAGATTAGAAATAAGGTACAAAAAGTACCCAGCAAAGATAATTAACCATTGGAACAATTTACCAAAGGGTATGGTTGATTCTCAATCACTAGAAACCTTTAAATCAAGATTGAACATTTTTCTAAAAAATATGTTCTAGTTCAAAGATCAATTAATTCAGGAAAGTCCTCTAGCCAATGCTATGCAGTAGGTGAGACTAGATCATCAGTGGTCCCTTCTGGCTTTATAATCTATGATTCAGTAATTAAAGAGCAAGTAGAGTAAAAAAAATGGGAAAATATCTAGGCCATTTTTGACAGATTATGGCATAGTTTAAAAGATATTTTGCAGTTCAGTTGAGTGAATGACCATGACCATTAGCCCTGAGGAAAGAGTACCCTCTTTTCCTTTTTAACTTCATGGGAATTCTGTAAACCTGTCAAGAATCCAAAGTACAAACTCTACATCTTGTACAGTTTGAGTGGGAAAGATTTGACATTTTTTTTACTCCTTTTTAAATTCATCTGCATCAGAGTGAGATTTCTTGTGTAGGGTTATCACCCAGGTTGTGGTGATTAAGCACTTAAATTGATTAATCAAATTTCCTGTGATGAGAATGACTGTCATTCATTAATCTGAGCAGGATTATAAGTAAGAGATGGCAGATACAGGAGACCAACATGTTGACAGATACACATGCTGGTTTGAATACAAATTGCACTATTACATCCAGAGGGTTTTAGCTTTAGTCTGTCTAGGGATATAGCTTCCCTAAAGATAAAATTAGACTGAGATTAAAGTATCCTCATTTTAATAAAAAAATACGCATTTATGAACAGGCAGCTACTGTAGGTGAGCATGCAGGTTTGCATACCAATGATTGTCTTTCAGTGATACAAGAAAATATCTGCTGGTTCTACAACAGCATCAAGCTATGGAATTTGTTTTATTTGTAGTTCATTGAAGATTTTTATGTGGCTAATTTTACTCATGTCAGTCAGAATAGAACTCAGAAGTACCTGGATGCCAACATGTTGTTAACATGAGTTTGGGGATGTGGTGGTGTGATCTGTATATTGACATAACAGGCTAACACATACAGCTCGATCCTGCTCCCATGGATGTCCATGGGTGTTTTGCTATTCACAGCAGTGGGAATAGGGCCAAGATCGTAACAAATTTAGCTGCAATAAAGATGCAAAGCCTGGTTCTTCGGGGGATGAGAGCCAAGTGAAGATGAGAACAGCAGTTCTGGGTCAGAGCAGCAGCTCACTGGGTGTGAATGCCAACTTCAGGACAGGTGTTAAGGAGCAGGTCATAACCTCAAATTGATTGTGAGTTCTGTACTTAGATTTACTGAGCAATTGTGAAGTCTAAACTCCTCAAGCACTATAACAGACTTCACCTGGAGTCACAGACAGTCCCCTTGAGTATGCCGATCTGTCTTGCCACCCACATAGTCTGTATTTATGACAGATGGTCCTTTACACCAAGAATCACAACAATATTCAGGTTACCCCAGTCCCAAAGGACCAATTACTTACCCTAGGTCAATTGCACCTTAGATCTCACACCAAAACGTTTATAGCTAATCCTATAATAAACTATCTAAAGATTTATTTGCTATGAACAGGAAAGATTTATTTACAAGATTAAAGCAGGTAAACATACACACACAAATGAGTTATAGTCTAAGTTTCAAAAGGTAATGTAAGCTTTTATGATAAGTATGACCCATTATGACCATTCTTATGTTCTTGTGTTTAGATATTTTCAGAGAATTATCCACAATAACTCCATGATCTCTTCCTTGAAGGGTTACAACTGATTTAAACTCCATTGTTTTGTATGTATAGTTGGGTTGATGTTGTTCAGTGCAATTATTTTGCTCTTACCAAAACTGAATTTCATCTATCATTTTGTCGCCGAGTCATCCAATTCAGTGAGATCCCTTTGTAACTCTTCACATTCATCTTTGGACTTAAAACCATCTTGAGTGACGTAGTATCATCTGCAAACGTTGTCACCTCCCTGATTGCGGTTTTTTCCAGATCATTTATGAATATGTTGAACTGCACAGGTCGCAATACAGATCCTTCATGGACTCCACTGTTTACTTCTTTCCACTACAGAAATTGACCATTTATTCCTACCCTTTGTTTCCTACCTTTTAACCAGTTACTGAGCCAAGAGAGGACCCCTCCCTGTTAGCCCATGATTGCCTGCTTTGCTTAAGAGCCTTTGAATTGGGACATTATCAGAGGTTTTCTGGAATTCCAAGTACACTACATCCACTGGATCACCATTGTCCAAATGCTTGTTTAAACTGTGAATTAATTCTAATTGAGTTGATTGAGGCATGATTTCCCTTTACAAGAGCCATGTTGACTCTTCTCCCAACATATAGTGTTCATCTATATGTCTGGTAATTCTGTTCTTTACTGTAGTTTTAACTAGTTTGCCTGGTACTGAAATTAGGCTGACTGGCCTAGAATTGCCAGGGTCACCTCTGGTGCCTTTTAAAAAAATAGGCTTTACATGATCTATCCTCCAAACATTTAACTTCCATCGATTTCAGTAGATTTAGGCACCTAAATCTGAGCCTTCATCCATAGTGTGCGTAGTGACTTTGCAAACCATTTCCTTCCTGAGTGAGTGAGTGCAGGGGAGTGGGGACTGTTGCGGAGCAGGCTAGATTAAAGCTATCATTTCTTGTTGAACTGGTCTCATACATTGTTTTCATAAATATTTAAAGAACTCTTATTAAAAGAATTACCATCATAAAAATTTAAGAGTTTGATAGATGACATCCAGAATGCTACTATTTTATTTCCATTTTTGAGAGGGAGATAAAAAGCGAACACACTGGTCGCAGTCACAGAAAGGTGTTAGTAATTATGCATGGTTTTAAAAATGTTTGTTTTCTGCATTCTTGCTCTCCCAGCCTTCCTTTCCGCTCTGCTGTGCTGCCCTGTAGCAAGATTGCCTTGACTTCTGCCAGCAGAATACAGGGCTCTCCTCTACCGCTGGCAATGGCAACAGCTGTCCTTCCTTCCCTTTTGTGCTGCGTGACTGAGGTACTTCCCCCACGTTAATGGACATATATCTGAGTGCTTCCCCGCTTTCACCACGCTGCCTCCTTGGACTTGTCTCTTCATTGCCCCGGAGAACCTTCCACTGTTTGGTGGTGGTGGGTGCCGTCCACAGCGACTGCTCTTTTCTGTAATCTGAAGATGATGTAGGAAAGTGTGCGAAAGTGACTTTGCCTATACTTGGAGAAATTGTGGGGGGCACCCCACTGCTTGCCGTTCTGCTAGCTGCAGAAGGAGACTCATTTCTTTGGCTGTTTGTTTCTAAGGATCAAAAGCCTTTCTCCTTGGCTGATTTAATCCAAGCCAATAGCAGCGAATGGAGTGTCAGCTAATGCCCATACTCGGACACCTCAGACAAGGAAAGGTTGTAGCTGCTGTAGAATCTAAACAGCCACTAAAAAAGAGCTGACCTTGGACTTTAATTTGGTATTGAGCTGCAGGTAAGGGATCAATAGGTAGGCTCAGCAGGATTCAATAGTGGGTAAGCAAATAATGTCACTGAATGCTGTTAGTACTGTCATCCTGGAGGCCAATGTAAAAGAAAAGGCTACTGAAGAGAGGGGCTGGGAAATGCTAGAAAACCTGGTTCCTGCATTTTTGTAAACCTCACCACAATGCAGAGAGGCATTTCCTATCCACACCTGCACTTCTCTGGGGCAGGATTAGAACTGGCCATTTCTCTAGGTGGACTACTAGCAGTTCTTTCCAAAATAATTGGAAATAGTAGTTTAATGAGGTCTAATAACTGTCTAGGAAGGATACTGCGGAAAAGGACCTTGGGATTATAGTAGATCACAAACTAAATATTAGTCAACAGTGTAATGCTGTTACAAACCAAGTGAACATCATTCTGAGATGTATCAGCAGGAAGGTTGTAAGCAAGACACGAGAAGTAATTCTTCCACTCTACTCTGAGCTGATTAGGCTTCAACTGAAGTATTGTGTCCAGTTCTGGGCACCACACTTCAGGAAAGATGTGGACAAATTAGAGAAAGTCCAGAGGAGAGAAACCAAAATGATTAAAAGTCTAGAAAACATGATGTAGGAAGAAAGATGGAAAACCCTGGGTTTGTTCAGTCCAGAAAAAAGAAGACCCAGGTGTGGGGAGGGTGATGGGGGTGCAGTGTTTGAGGACATAAAAAGGCTGTTGTAAATAGGAGGAGGAGGAATTGTTCTTAACCACTGAGGACAGTGTAAACCCAAGGCTGAGTGCCCTTGATTTTGAATATCGCACTAGAACTGTCTAACCATCAAGCATCTGGGCCCAAAAGCTAGCTGCAATTTTAAATGGATTTTCCAACACTATTCAAGGCACTTCGTGGTTATCCAACCTGTTTTGCTTACCCCCCTCTGAGACATGTTGTTCCAGTGACATGGGCCTGTGTTTAGGGGACTGAAAGTTCTGGGTTCTGGCTCTTCTGAGTGTACCGTTCATTGCACTGATATGTTACAATGTCTCTGAAATCTCTTCTCCATGCTTCCTGCCTTGTTGGCAGCACAATTTTGTATCCACTCTCTGTAATTACTGACCAAAGTGCCCCATTAGGTGCCCACCCATCCATCCCACTCCTGAGGGCTTTGCTGCAGTCCTAAGAATTGGCACCAAACACGGTGACTGCTTTTAAAGTTCCACAAGTGAAGGGAAAGTGGCTCTAGTTGATGATGGTGTAGTGGGGCGACGACTCACTCTGTGGCGCCTCCTGCTGGTTGTCTGGGAATTAGCTCTTTTTCAGCATGGAGTGTCCTTTGCAGGCTGGTGTCCCGCTGTCCTCTGGCCCTGTGTCCCTCCCTGGATCCCGGTGCCCCGTACCTGGGGTGCTGTCCCCTAGCAGTACCCTCACACTCTGCCTCTGGGGCTCCCCACTGTGGGAAGGGCAGGAGCGGGGTGGTCACCCTGCTACAGATGGGCTGTAGGGTTCAGAGGAACGCTTTCTTGTCTGAAAGCTAAGATGTACCACTGGATAACACTTACCACTGTCATCTCATGTAAATGACACACTGGAAATAACACGCTGAGCCTTCAGTGCCAAGAGCTCAGGCCTACACATCAACTAATGGAGCTTCCTCATTAGCTAAGCCAGTACAGGAAACTGTTATCCAGGTGAGGAGATTTGACATTTATCCTGCTCCATGTGGGGCAATGGTACACACAGAAACCAACTGTCATATTGTCCTGGAGGGAGAGATCACTGCATAGGTCATGGGTAGGTCAGATGTGACTATTAATGTGACGTCTGATTATTTTTGTAATATGTGCCAGAATTATTTGTGGAAGATGCTGAAGGGAGGAGCATTTCTGCTCCACTCTGGGAGAAATGAACGAAGAAATGGACTGTGATGTTTAGAAGCAGGGTGAAAAACGTTGGATGGTGACATGGATCAGTTGTGTAAATGTATTGTGTGACGGAGTCAGACCAGAAGGATATAGGAGAGTGCTGGAAGGCCGGTATATTAGTCTCAGGATGTGCAGGTCCCTGTTCCCTGGATAGCCAAACAAAGACTACTCCAGGCCAATCAAGACACCTGGGGCCAATTAAGAACCTTCTAGAAAGGAGTAGAAACAGCTAGCCTAATTGGGACACCTGAAGCCAATCAGGGACTGGCTGAAACCAGATAAAAACCTCCCAGTTAGTCAAGTGGGCTGTGGGTGTCAGGAGCTGTGGGAGGAAGTTGTGCTGTTGGTGAGACTGAGTGTTGGACAACATATCATACAGAAGGAAGGAGGCCCTGAGGTAAGGGTGAAGTGGAGTTTGAAGAAGCGGGGACTGCTGTGGGGAAGTAGCCCAGGGAATTGTATTGTGTTTTGTGCCTAAAAGGTCAGCCATCTTAGCTGATACTATTAGGGTCCCTGGGCTGGAGTCCGGAGTAGAGGGCGGGCCCGGGCTCCCCCCTTTTCCATCTTCCATACTGACCTGTGATGAAGGTAACTCACTATGTGGTGACTCTTGCCAATTATACTGAGAAAGGGAGGTCACTCTGGGGCCTAGATGAGTTTCTGAGGCCCCTAAATCTGCCAGGAAGCGCAGGACCCACAAGTACAGACTTGGAGCTTTGTCACAATTGCCATTAAAAACTAAACCAAAAGCAGCATTCTGTATATGAGGTAATGGTGTAAATGGTATCAGCAGTCTGGCTAAACAGAGGCAGAATTTGAATTTCTAAAGCCGGTTCAGTCAGGGTGACCAGACAGCAAGTGCGAAAAATCAAGGCAGTGCTTAGAGGTAATAGGCACCTATATAAGACAAAGCCCTGGATATCGGGACTGTCCCTATAAAATTAGGACATCTGCTCATGCTAGTTACAATGCAGCATTTCATGTCTGAAGTGACTTTCAAGTGACCGCTGATGCACCAAACCAGCCCCTCATTCATTTGAACTCCATTGCGGGCTCTGAGTTTGAGAGTCCTCTTAGGAAGGCTTCTGCCCCTACAATGGGAGAAGTGATCAGTCAGATGTGACCCTGGCTTTCCAGTAAGACTCAAACATTAGAAGTCTGAGTCTTCGGAGACCTTGCCATGGAAACCGCTGCAGGTAACGATACATTCAGACTCCTTCTCCCCTTATCACACGCTGCTTTCTGTACTGAATAGAGAGCACCAGAGAGTCTCCTCCGCATGTTCTTTGCTTACAGAAAAGAATGAGACTGAGGAGAGATACCCTTGGCTCTCACTTCGGGAGACTTCTGGGACTGAATAGCTTGTTTTGAATTGTAATGGAGCCGGGAATAAGAAATAGATACAGAATGTTTATGGTCTAGTAGAGAATTTTTGTATGCGCTAAAAAAAGAAAATGTAAATATCTATCAACTAAGTATTAAGCTAAAAGATTATTGGATAGACTTCATATTAGTTTTATGGCCCAACTATGTATTTGGCCCTGTACAAGCCACAAATGAATATACCTGCCACGTGAAAAACTCTCACTATAAAAGCCAGCCCTAGAGAAACCAGAACTCTTTGGGAGACACTGATTTAGATAGCTTCCATCTCATCCTCCTTTCAGTCCCTTAGGTTAGTGAGGCATCTGAAAGCCACAGGACAAAATTCATAGACGTTGAGTAATTGAGTCTTTAGGAGGGATTTGAGGGTGGGGAGCAGTTGGGACTTGGTGCACAGGGCTTAGGAGCTCACATCCCTACATAGGTGTGAAGATGGAAGTGGGAAAATGGAGAGGTGGAGAGTCTTGTCTCAATAACACAGGTTCAGAGCGCAGACACAACACAAGACAAGATCTGAGATATAGAGTTGTGCAGGGTCTAGAATGCACAGATTAGAAATTGGAACGTGATGATGTAAGCAAAGCTAAGGGGTGTTTTTAGGGGGATTCAAAGCAGGAAAATGATATAATTTAGTTGGTTGACACTTCATTGTTTTGCACCTCAAAACAAGCACTATGTTCTCTTCAGTTTTTAATTTGTAGAACAGTCTGTTCAAGCCTTGTACTGCTATTTAAGATTCAAAGGCCCTGAATGAAAGTGAAGAACAGGGTGAAAATCACAGTAAAGCCAAACCAATACACGGACTATGGGTCTGGACTTGCTCCCCATTCCTCACCCCCTAAGTCTCATTAATGGAATCAGGATTGCTCTCTATTCTCCAGAAAAATAAAGGTTCCCACATGGGATTATATTTTGGTCTGTCATCCTGTATCTTGAAGACTATGGGCTCGGTTTTCCACTGCCTTGAATCTGATATCAGGATTTTCACCTGAGTAAAGTGAGCACTGTGGCCCGCATTTGAGTGATCTCATTCCTACTCAGCAGAGCACTAAAGCATGTGCTGAAACCCCATCGACTTCCATGAGGTTGAAGGCCCTGCTCAAATGCTTTGCTGCCTAGGGATGGGATCACTCATGTGGTGGAAGACACGCATGTGCACTAAGACTTTGCTGAATCAAGACTCCCTTCTGAATAATGCTGAAAAACAAATGTAAACTCATTTAGTGTCTGTTTTGCAAAGACCAGTAGTTTTGAGGATAGGGATGGGGCATGTTTAGCAATGTTTTTGTTGGAGGATGGGCTCTGTTGGGGTAATTGTGAATGCCTCTCTGTGTTATGACAATATTTTGCTTATTAGAACAAAATAAAAATCTCAAGTGAAGCCTGACTTCCCTCCTGTCGGGGTCCATGTGTGACGGAATAGAAATGCTCTCAATGGCTCCTCTGACTATTGTGTAAAGGTGTCCATACTCCCCTCTGATTCTTGACATACCTGTAGCTGTAACTTGACATACCTGTAGCTGTAACTCCAGGTCGGGGCGGGGAGGAGGGGGGAAAGAAGTCACCTGACCTCCTGCCTGGGAAGGAGACCAAGGGAGCAGGGGAGGAGCTGGGGAGTGAGTTTCAGTTTGCAGGTGGCTAAGGAAGAGCAGGGAGGCCCAGATAGGGTCTGGCCTCCCTGGACCCCTGAAATGGATCCAGCTGAGGGGTCCGGTTCACTCTGTCTACAAGCTCTGTGTTAGATCATGTTCCTGTCGACTAATAAACCTCTGTTTTACTGGCTGGCTGAGAGTCATGTCTGACTGTGGAGTTGGGGTGCAGACCCATGGGCTTCCCCAGGACCCTGCCTGGCTGGGCTCGCTGGAGGAAGCGCACAGAGGGGCAGAAGGTTCTGAATGCTCTGAGGTCAGACCCAGGAAGGTGGAAGCTGTATGCTGTGAAGCTCCTAGCCTTGGAGACAGGCTGTGTATGGAGAAAAAGCTTCCCCCCAGAGTCCTGACTGGCTTCTTAAGGAGCAGGTCCAGACTATTGCCCCGGGGACTCCGTGACACCTTGCTACTGCAGGGTTCAGCTGCTGGTACCCCGCAATCTCCTAGGCAGGCCAAGTGGGACGGATCTTTTTAAAGGAGTGTTTAGGCTGGTTTCCTAACGCATCCCCATTAACCTCGTGTCATTCTGCCCTATGAGACAGGTCAGAAAATGGCCTCTCCCGGTGATGCTCATCTGACCAAGCCTCCATCACCCCTTCCACTCCCCAGCCACAATCTAGTGTTAAGGGAGAGAAAGTAAGATTGATGGCATTGGAATCCCTGTGCATGGTCCTGGCATCAAGTCAGGGGATTTTATCGAAGCACGTTGGCTTTTCTTACTGAATTTTGATTAATGGAGCAGGCTGGAACTGGTGAAGTCTCCCAGCTCTTTAGCTGACAGGAATGAACGTAATCTGATGTTTAAATGGATTTGGAACGTGTCTGTGGTTTTAGCCTCTGTGTCCTGAAGGAAAGACCATCTGCTACAGGATAACCTGATCTCAGAGGGCACTTATTTCAGATCTGTTTGAAAAGGCAGATGACACTTGTATAAAGTTTCAAGGTTTTTTCAGTGCTTGCTAATTTGGAGAGAAATGAGCACCTGATCCTAAATACCCCCAGGTTTTTTGTTGTTGTCCTGACTCTCTTAACTCTGCTCTGGCCTTTCAGTTTCACTAAGAGAATTTCCTGGGTTCTCTTTACAAACACAGATGGAAAATTGCTCCAAGGTACAAAACAAAAATTTTACTGCAAACAACCAGCGACCTGTGGTGAATATTGATAACTAGGTGCACACAGTCTGGGTAAATCAGTTTCAGGAAAACTGGATAGAGAGTGCATCTGCTGGGAAATAAGCACTTTCAAACTGCTGGGGCCTTTAAAATAGTAAAATATCATAAAATGTCAGTGAAAAAACAGGAATAATTGCTACATGTGCATATATAAATAAATAAAGATAAATGCAAGGGAACAGATTTGTACTTTTTGATTTATTCTTCTGAAACTTGGGTTATTGTGTGAAAAGTTCCATGTTTTGTTTTCATCCTCTTCCCCAAGAAGAAACGCTGAGGTGTCTTTGCAAGGCCACAAAGGCAGGTTAGATTAAATGATTACAAGTTCCTAAGGGCTCCATGGCACCCAACGCTTACATTATGCCTGCAAGATTCCATAGCAGAGCGGTTCTGGTTAGGGCCGTGTTGGAATATGACTGCTCATATTTTAAATTAGCAGAATAACGACATAAAACCTGTTTCTTTCCCATTTACACATCCAAGGAAATTTGTACCACATGCAGCCTGCATGTCATTACATGGTTTAAAATACAGCATTCCTTCTTTCCCAAGCCTCTTATATAGCAGAGTAGATAATTCGCAGGGCTGAGGTTAAGAGCAGAACTTGATTGGGCTCGGGGACTGTAGTTAATTTAAGAGACCCATAGCTTTTCATTAAGAATAAAGTTAGACCTTCACGTGCTTTTCGGGGAGGCCTGACCATGGCTGCAGTTGCTGCTGCTGAGAGGCAATACAATATCCCTGATGAAAATCTGTGGAGGAGCTTTGAAAATGGAGGTGTAATTACAGATGGATGTACAGTGTCGTACAGTTGTTTAATGGATGTATGATTAGTTGCTAGGCCTAAGTACACATTGCTTAACAACATGAGGCCTAACATCCAGCATGCCTAGCAGTATCACAAGCTATTAAAACAATTGTTACCCTGTTGTCTCTCCATTCCCTGTCCCTCGTTTCTTAACCACTTGCATTATGTTCTTATCTGCAATTTTAACTTTCCACTGTGTGCCACAAAAATGTTACTTTTAAAAGCTAATCTTAGAACAATTAGCATCAACTACAGTTTTCAAAGAAATACAGAAGGATTTGCTCTACCTGTCAAAAGAGCCAGTGCAGAATGGAGCCTAGTGTGTCTCTGCAACTCTAGGTTGTCGTTGGGGCCCAAGGTTGTCGTTGTTTCATTCTCTTCAAGGTGGGGAATGAGCTTGGCACAGGGCAGAGGCATTGTGGTTGTAGAAACTGCAGATTCAAAAGTGCAAGTACCTAGGAATGGCAGGGTGTGAGCCCTCGAGGGTAAATGCCTGTCTTGCAAAGAAATGTAACAAAGAATTTTTAATTCTGAGATTCTAATGGAATAAAAGACCAGAATATCCCCCTTTGATCTGTGTCACTGTACTTTGCGTCTCTTTATGTTTATTGTTCCAGTACCAGTCAGTCCCTCTGGCAGAAGCTGACACCCCAATATAATTTATTCTCCTAGTGAGGGACCTATAGACCTGGACTTCTGGTGAATAGACTGTTGTGAATTTATCTCCTGGGATGTGTGGCTTGAATTCTATTATCTGGCCCATCTTGTTTCAGGGGCAGGCAGGGATAACCTGGGGCCTCCCTATGTATAATCTGGCCAGGGAAGGGATCTCTTTATTTTACATGTTCATTCATTGACTTCAGGAGTCTGTTCAGAGGGAATTTCTCATCCTGTGTGAACAGATTTATGCAAAATAGTTTTTCTCATTCAACTGTTTTATGGGGTTAACTTGTTTGCTAATCAGATTCCTTTATTTGGAGCATTTTAGTTGTGCCATGAGTATGTTTCTTTGAAAAGACCATTTGTTTAGGGATTTCAGTGTAAATCCCATATTGTTAGGGGTTTGGTATATGGAAAGCATGCCCTTTTGCTAACAGGTTAATTCTTCTGTCTTTCTTCTTCTATCTGGGAGAAGCAAGAAAGGCCTGAGAAATTGGCTGTCAGGCAGAGGGGAGCAAGGGAGCTCTGAAGAAATTGCTTGTTGAATGGGGAAGGAAGGCGATCTTCAGATTTACATTTGCTGAAAGCTCGCTTCCTGGGAAAGGAGCCATGGCAGAAGAATTCATGCCAGGCTGTGAGTGAGAAGCTGGAGCTGTCTCCTATCTCAGCTCTGGATAGGAGGCAGGAAACCCCCCATTTTCCCATTATTCTGCACTAAACGTGTCCATGATGTGTGCAAATAGCAGGGATATTTGAAAGTTGAGAACTCATTCCAAAATAACTACCCAGATGTTTTTCTTAAAACTTTAGAGGTGCAGGTTGTATATGATTTGGTTTAACTTTTTATTAGGGAGTTGGAAATTGGGTGAAAATCTGAACAAAATCCACAAGGATTTTACTTTTTCAAATATCCACAAATGTAATTCAGTGGGGAGAAGGATTTCAAAGTTTGACAGCCCTATCTTGAATGTCTGGTTCTCTTGCTTTTCAGTTTTCATCCTCAAGGTGTTCTTGTTAAAGAAGAACCTCAGCACTCTTATAGATACAGTGGAGCCCCGCTATAACGTGACAGATGGGATCCATAAAATCCCATCGTGCTAAATGTGGGGTCGCTTTATAGCGGGGCCCCACTCCCTGGCAGGCAGGGGACTGCGCTTCTCTCCCTGCTGCCCAACAGGCGAGAGAAACTGCGGCCCCGCGCCTGCCAGGGACAGAGAACTCTAAGGCTGCAGCCTGCAGCCCCAGAGTTCTCTGTGGAAGCCGCTGCCAACTCGTCTGCCGGGAGCAGGGGACACCGGCGCCTGCAGCCCAGGAGTCCCCTATCTGGGCAGGCGTAGGGGCAGCGGCTTCCAGAGAAGCCTGCTGGAAGCCGCGGCTCCGCGCCTGCTGGGACCGGGGGCTCCAGCAGCCCTGAGTCCCCTGGTCCCAGCAGGCGTGGGGGCAGTGGCTTCCACAGGGAACTCCCAGGCTGCAGTCTGCAGTCTTGAGTTCTCTGTCCCCGCAGGTGGGGGCCGCAGCTTCTCTCCCCTGCTGGGCAGAGGGGAGAGAAGCCGCAGCCCTCCCCTGCAGTCCTGAGTTCTCTGTCCCTGGCAGGGGAGGCTGCAGCTTCTCTCCTCGCTGCCCAGCAGGGGAGAGAAGCCGTGGCCCCCGCGCCTGCCGGGGACAGAGAACAAGGACTTGGGAGCCACGGTATAACCGCGCTAGAACTGAACTCGCATTATAGCGGGGCGCGTTATACCGGGGCTCCACTGTATTTTTAAAATTAGACACAATAACATTAAGGAGCACAGCATAAAAAAAATTCCACAAACGCTTTGATATTTTTCTAGTTTTCAGCACATTGGTAGTGTAATCTGTGAAATGCATTTAAAATGGGCAAGTCTACATGCAGAAATAGCTGTCTCTGTTGGAAGAGGGCCTTTTAAGTCAACTGACCATTCATTAGTAAGGTGTAGTGGGCTCTACAAGAGTCTGTCGCTTAGGGAACAGCATACCGCCAGCAGAGGCAGAAGCTAGCTGTAGCTGAGCCTCTCTAGAGACATATACACATTTCTACAGAAAGAGATTCTACAGGGTTCTTCCTCTAATCGTGGCCAGGGGATTCTGAGTGCAAAGCCAATGGCATCATTTTTGCAAATTGTCAGGAGTTTAACCAATCTCTGGGCTAGATTAAGTTGCTTGCACAGAAGGCATTGAAAAAATGATAGCGCCACACACTGTGTTAATGCAAAGAATTTAGCATAGGAGAGGAAGGGTGAGACCTCGATGTTGCATATTCAAACTCCTGAATTTCTGCTCCACCAGCAGTCTGTGTTTCTGGCCTGATGTGGAGAGACTGCTGGAAGTATGGGTGGGGCAGGGATTAGCACAGGGTCACACACACACTCAGCGGTGGAACTGAGGTCTAACGCTTGAGAGCACCCAGCTCCTGGTCATGGGCTTAGTCCACTAGACCAAACTCTTCCCTGTTTGTGACAAGCTTTTTCCCTTTCTCCCTCCCTGTTTGTGTGGGGACCAAGGTGGTACTCCTCCCTCGGCTTTTACACCCTTAGGGAGGAGATGGGATCCGCCTCACCACCGTGAGCGGAGAGGACAAGGATGGTGGCTGAGCGAGGCCTGCACAGAGACCCTGGAATTCCCCCAGTCATAGAAACTCTCGGGATGGGGGAATCTGTTGCATTGCTCACCCAGCGTGGTGCACGGCCTGTTGCCCAAAATGCTTTTGTGGTTTGTGTGACATTCTCCTGTTGTCCCACTGAATTTTGTCTGTGACGTAACTAGAGACGAGGTGAGACATGCATTCCAAGTGGTGACTATAGACCATTCTGGGCAGGAGGTGTGTAGCTCTCAGGGAGTAGGGATCAGTCCCCTTTTCCCTCAATGCATCAGGCTGTGAGGGGAAGCAGAATGCTTTCCTTGTCTTTACTGAAGGCAAAGAAGCATTTTTCCAGCTCTGAACACAGAAAGAGGCAACTGAGAGGATTCCACTTAGCATTTCCCTTTAAAGACAAATTGCTGCCTGTTCTTGCGGTGAATTCTCATCCGGGAGGCGACAAACTTCACATTTTCATATTTGTATCTGTTTTCAGAGCAGAAATCAATAAGCTGTTGAAGTGGCTTTTCCCTTCAGGTGGTTCAGAAATGTGGCTCCTTTCCTTCTAGAGATTTTGTAAACTTAAAAGAAAATAATGAAAAAAATGTTCCTCTCTGTCCAGCCCATTAATTCTGCATGCTCAGGACAGAATTAACCTTGGCAAGCCTTCTAGAGGAGAGAGTAATTCTAACCTTAAAAATCTGCTGATTAAAGCTGGTTTCAGGAATTCGATTTCACTTAATGCCTTGGCTGGGAGCCCAGCTCAGCATTAACATAGCCACAGACACACAGGCTTTGGTGTTTTTTACCTCTCCAATAAAAAAAGCTAATGAAACCCCTTTTGCATGTTTTAAGCAAGAATTCATTTTAAGGACTCCTTTAACTAAGTGGATTGAGTGTGTCGTGGTTACCTAGCTCCTAAGGACAGCAGGGGATGTAATTCTGGCCTCTGTAGCTAATTATATAGAGAGGTGGTGGTAAATTTACACCACTGATCTCATTCTAGTCAGACACATAGCAAGCAGGTTTGGGAATGGGGGATTGTGGGAGCTTGGCAAAGAGAAAGCATCAGGTTCCTTCCGAGGGAATGGAGAGAGGCCAGAAAAGGTGCGTTTGCACAGGTGCGATGGTAGGACTGCTGTTGTGTAGCTGGTTGGTCTTAAGAGATGCACTGCTTGCTGTATGGGCCTTGTGGTTATTAGCATGGGTTCCCCGGTTCGGCAGATTGGATTTTATGGATAAATAAGCATAGGCCTCCCAGAAGAGGGAGCCATTCAAGAAATTGCTATTCCCTGCACCCCTCTCCTAGCCTGCTGCAGCTCATCCCATCCTAGCTGACATGTCTGTGCTGCCTGCTCTTCTCTGGCTCGTGTCCCAGGGTCAGTATTCGTGTTCCATCATCTACAGGCTGACATTCATCTGGACACAGTTAGAGCCTTGGCTGCACAGACTCGGAGGCAGGGCCACACTGTGGCCAAGGAGGAGTCCAGGCAGCAAAAGGAGGGTGTGGAAGCCCCTGCCCACACACACACACACGCTCACACGTTTTTAGCTAGAAACAAAGAACAAACATTAAGTAAACCTTCTCCCTGCCCTTGTTCCCAAGGGCACTTGTCACACCAGTTTAACTAGGCACCTGTGTTTAACCACATTGATTTTTAATGTAAAATGCTTAAGAGACGAGCATTAATAGGTTCTTAGACTGGGGCCAGTACTGATATCTCGCTTGGCTTGCTGGCTGGAATGGAAAACAAGTGTAGCCAGCTTAACTTTATGGGCATCAGATCATCAGAAGAGCATTGACATATTCTGTGCAGTGAGCCAAGCTAGCTGAGGCTGGGAGTCAAGGATTCTCCCATCTGGATAGCGTCTGGGGTGGTTTTTGCTCTATGACAGAACACAAAACAACATCCTGCCGTGTAGGAGCCAAGCACAAATATCACTGGGCTTCCTTTAGCCATAGGTTACAATGCAGCCATGCACAAAAGCAGCAAGGAGCAAAGACTACCGATCTCCTCCCAGCTCCACTCCTTTCCCTGGCATTCCTTCCAGTCACTGCTTTCCAGTGTTTTGTGGCATTAATTCCCCTCTTCTGGGCCTGCCCTTCTACCCTGCATACCCCTATAGAAAGAGGAGGCTATTGTGGTGTTTCACCTTTTCCTTGGCATAGAAACCCCATGGCACTTTATCTGTTTTAGTAAAATGCTCCATGCCCAAAACCCCTGTTAGCAAAACTCATTCATAAAGCTGCAGCAAATGGAACAGAGAGCGCGCAGCGGGTGAAAGTGTCCTTCACAGTCTGAGACAGGGACAGCATGAGGAGAGCTGGAGTTTCTAGTTCTGTTGCTGTGACCCATTGTTTTAAGTGAGGATTGGGTTGGGTTCATTGAATTCTGACAAAGATCAGAATTAAATCATGCTGTCATTCGTGTGAATGATCTTTCCTCCTCCAATCACTTTGCTCTCTGGCTCTACTAACAACCCTCAACCCTGACTGGTAGGACCCAGCATGGATGAGGTGAGGAGGAGTTTAGACTTCATCCTCCATTCATCGCTCAGGCAGCCCTTGGGATCTGTACTGAGACTGGCACGGGGAGGGGCGCGGGGGGAGAGTGAGTGACCGTTAGCTTGGTTTGTGGCTGCCTGTGCTCTAAGAACTGGTCTGGGGCCAACATCACATTTAACATAGGCTGTTGAGCACCCATCCGATGGGAGCACCTTTGAGTTACTACATCCTGGCCAGTGACCGGTAGTGAAAGGCCAAGTCTGTCACAGAATTGTAATTTTATTCTGATGGGTTCACAAGGAATTTATGAAACTCTGGAGTGAAAATGAGGTGAAACAGAGTAAAATTCAGTAATGAAACTGTCAGGTTTGCTTCCCCAAAGTGCTTACTGCAGCCTGGAATCAGCTCAGAGGGGGACTTTCCCAGTCCTTTGCAAATATTATTCATCTCCGTGCAAAGAGAAGTCTTACAAGCGGTTGTGGAAGGAGTCCTGTGCTCCTTGGATGCCTCTGCAGTGCCCTGGTAATCGCTGCCTGATTTCACTGCATGGCAGCCTGCCCAGAAGAACCAACTGTGTGACAAATGGGCAGGGAATTTCAGAAATATTACAGATGCATAATCCTGTTACAAATGCAACAATATCAAAAGCCACTAATAATGTTAGGATTCCAACAGTGTAAGCATTATGGCTTTAGTCCCTGTCCCTGTTGGGGGACACTGCTATAGTCTCCATTTGCTACAAGGTGCCTGGTACTTGCAACAGCAATCACATTTAATGCAGCGCAACCTGCCTCTTGCATGGAGTGACATACACAATTCTCTGGCCTCAGTTGCTGGCGGTTATTTCATTTAAACCTACCTGTTCTGGGTGTAGAGTCTTCTGCGATCCTTGCATGGAGTCCACGTCTTTCTGGCACATAGGGCTGGGTGTAGCTCTCTCTCCAGCCTGTATAGGGGTCAGCTTGAGGAGGTCATTTTGTCGCCTCTGTACATTGTCCCTGTTGTTCTAGGAAGTGTGGCCCCTATTTTGTTCAGTAAAAACCCCAATAGAGAAAGACAGTGATGGTTGCAGTCCATTGTGTTATCCTCTCCATGGAAGAGGCCAGGACATCCTAGAGAGACCTAAAGGAGCTGTGTTATCCTGACTGGAGTCTGTCTCTGGTAGATTGGGTTGAGGGTGTGGCTGAATCTGAAGCAGACTTCTCAAGTGGCAAACAGGCAGAAGGTCTTCCATGCCCACACTAGGTGTTTTCCTGTATGTTTCCAGTTCTTTTCCTGAAATGGATGCCCTTGGGCTGGGGTAACAGCAACTGCTGGGAGATAGGGAGGGAGAAAGTAACATTTCAAAGGACTGAGCTGCACAAGAAAGTCAAGGAAAGACATTTCTCACCTCCTGGGGTTGCTTTTCCCAGTCTTGCATTGCACTAGCACCTTCTCTCTTGAGTCAAGTGAACTCCTGGGCTCTGGTTTCTGACTAGAACAACGGTGATCTGTCTTCTGACAGCGCCCACAGTTTGCTACATATGGACACGAAGGCAGATTGTACGTATCTCTTTAATATTAAGATCTGCATGCGTGCGCACATAGCAAGTTCAGTGGGTTCCTAGTGAGGCCCAGCATAGGCTCAAGGCTAAATCAGAATAAAAACGGTGTTGGTAGAAACCTAGTAGAAAAAATGAAGACATGGCACAATCTTAAAAAAAACACTTAAAAATCTAGCTCTGAACACTTGAAAATTTGGCTTCCTGTCAATTATAGCCCAGGTTAATGGTGGCTGGAATTAGTCTTATCATGTACAGAAAATAAGCAAATTATTCCTTTTTGCATGAGTGGTTAATGAACTCCTGCAATGAATTGTCCAGTCCAGTTCTCTGTGGACATTGTCATTGTCTCCTTTCCTGGAAGTCTCAGCAGAGAGGCCAAGGATGGACTAAGCAGGGGGAATGAACAGACTTAATGATACTGTTACTTCAATAGTGATGGGGGCCTTAAGACACAGAAAGACCCAGAGCAAAGCCTACAACAAAAGGCATACAACAAATATGTCAATATCTTCACCAGCCTCCTTGTTGGAGAAGTGGTGGTTCTTGGTGGTGGTTCTTCAATATCCTTTGAAGTTGGGATGTTTGAGAAGCTGCCCCAAAGAATAGTGGGCACATGTTCCTGGGGATCAGAGAAGTGGAAATGACTGTGTGAAGGATTAATTCCTCTTCAGGGAATGCAGTATTTCTGTGCAATCACGAGTCAACCTACTTTGTTAGTGTTGGTAAAACAGAAAGCAACAAAGAAAAGGCTGTTTAATTATTACCTACAGTAAGTGAGGGACTTTCGGGCCTCCTTATATATGGAAATGTGCTTTGTGTGCACTGTTTTTCAGTTTTAAAAAGTCCTGGTTGATCAGAATTCTCACTTTCACCTTGGAAGTAGGTTAGAGATTGATGTCAAGGAATATTTTCCCTTTGACAAGATGCAAACTTCCTAGGCATTTGGTCCTGGGGGAAGGAACTTTTCATTCAAGAGTTGAAGGACCTGTCCCCCTTGGAGCTGGCAGTAAATATACTGTTCTCGAGTGCACCCTTTGCCTACTATTTATTATTAAATCCTATTTATTACATTAGTGCCTAAAGCCCAGCTAAGAAGAGGGCTCCATTGGGCTACGTGCTGCAGACGCAGAGGAACAGTCTGTCCTTGCCTGAAGAGTTACCAGTCTCAATAGACCAGACAGACACAGGGTAGGAAGGGTGGGAACACACCAGCTGGGACCTGCGGGATGGCAACAAACGGCATATCCATGTCAGGATTTATTGGTTTGTTTCTTTGAGGGGGTTACTTAGGAGGGGATCAGCTACAGGGAAAGAACAGGGATGGAAGGGGCGGGGTGAGGGAGATGGGGCAGGGGAGGGGAGAGTAAGGGTGCAGGTGTGGAGTGACGCTGAGATGAAGAAACCAGGGCGAGTGGGGTTGGAGCAAATGGCCAATCAGCACAAGGCAGAGAAAGTCCAGTGGTCCCTGCTTTGGGTGGTTCTGGTCCTACCAGCTGGGGCTCTGGCTGGCTGCTTTCTACAGTTCTCCCACCAGGGCTAAATGGTGGGGTACCACCAGAGCTGGGTGGTGAGTTCTTCCCTACACAGTTCTGGGTCCAGGCAGGTGTGTGGAGGAGGGTGACCTTGGCTGGACCTCAATTTACCACTTCCCCAGCTTCCCTCCAGTGCAGACGCTGCTTTGGCTACTTCTAGTCATAGTGTCCTCCTCGGTGTTGTATCTCTTTGCAACGCACATGGGACATCAGTTCCAAGAACTTTTACCACAGAAGGAATTAGAATACTCTGACCTGCTAGACACAACAGTCTAATTAACAGTGACAACTCCTTCAGTTCATTTCTGTGCAGAATTTTTATATTTCAGGAAATATGAACAGAAAAAAAGTTCATTGCCATTAAATATCCCTTGTAACTTTCAGATAATATTAATTAAAAGAGGAGTTCTTATTTTCAACTATTAGTAACTTTTCCAATAAAAGAAAATCCTTTGGTCTGAAATCCCACCTGCTTCGTCTCAGCCTATCAGCACATTTTAATTTTTTTTTTTGACTATTGAAAAATGTATTTTGATAAGAATTAATAATGGGCCTTTTTAGAGTCTTTTTAAAATGTGTAACTTGCCATTACAAGGGAAGTGGACTTTTAAAGGTTTTAGTTTGCTTACAAAAACTGAAGTAATAAATTTTCAAATGCAGCACACGCTGGCTAAAATTCACCCAGTGCGAAGAGCAGCAGATTCCACTTAAGTCTCTGTAAGTGACTGGCTCTCTACAAAAGGGCAAATTTAACCAGCGTGCACAGTGTGATATTTCTATATGCTTCCCACTGGAGGTACTGCATGTTAACCCATATTCTTTGGCTGATACTATTTACCCTTTTAGCTATTGCTGTTAAATGTTGTCCTTTCATGACCTATAATTTGCCATCCTGGAAATCAATAACAAACCAATGCAAAAGTCCCTGGTTTTATAAAACTCTGCTGTTAGTTTTAAATAAACTATTTCACTATTTTTTAAATTGTTTTTAAAGTGATAGTCAGTCTAGAATTTGTTGTTGTCCAGAGAACAAAAATGTGTAAGGTGACATACAGATGAGGAGAGAACCCCTTTGTCTCCATGCAACACTTGTCTTTCAGACAGAAGCCTTATTTAAGTGGGGAAAATTTCTCTGATTATTCACATTTACAACTTTACGTGAAAGGCACATAGGTTAGTTACTCGCTCACTGTTTTCTTCATCCTTTTTGTCATATTATTTATCAGGCACCCTTAAAGTCTCTCAGGTCCGTGCTAGATTATTCAAGAACAGTTACTCTATAGTGCCACCTTCTGTCCAGATGTATGCAAAGAGAGCCAGCATTTCATGGAAAATGACTGAAAATTCAATTTTTCAGCTTTATTTCAGTAAATGGGGACACACTTCCAGTTCCTTATCTTTACTTCACTGTGATAAACTAATCATAATCCATTTGTTTAGTGTTAATGTGGCTGTCATAAAAATAACTAAAAGTTATTGCTTCCGTTGGATTGAAACTAACTTAGGACATCCACTCACACAGGGTCTAGAGGCTAAAAGTGGAGAAAGCACACATGACACCATTCAGATTTACAAATTGAAAGGGCAGATCTAAAATTTAGCCCCTCCAAAACTCCAAAGCAAGAAGAAAGGGATACAGAATGGGATTGACCACAAGTTAAAAAGTGGAAATCCACACAGTATTAACAGTGTATGCCCTTCTGCCCTCCTAATTGTCCGGCAGAGTTTGTATAGTTTCCGTGTGATGTTTCTGTACTGCTAGAACCAGGGAATGATCAGGCCCTATACCAATAATTCTTAGACCGTAAGATTTGTGACATAGGACAGCTGTTTTACAGTGGACACAAATGTCATTAATGAATAGGTCAGTGCTTATCTAGGGGATAGTTCATCTTTGCTGAATTCGTTCTGCATTTGCTTTGGTATTTTTGTTAGTATTAAATTTTCTCATACTGTTTCCTGATCCTGGAAATTCTTGTTTTTTTGTGTTGTACCATTTAAATGAGTCTGAAATGCTATAGGTAATTTTCGTAATCATTCATACTGACCCATGTGATTCTTCATGTATCTTTCATGTAGTAAATACCAAGCTACTCCTTCAAAGTCATTCTTCTGTCAACATACAGTAAAGAGCTTGAGAACTGGCCCATTTTTCCTTAAGCACCCAATGTTTCTCTCTCTCTGTGCAAGAGAGCAGCCAAGGAGGTCACGTCTGGCTCAGGAGTCACAGAAATCTAATATATTTTCTAATACACCACTCATTGCTAGGAGATCTGAACACCAATGCCGTCTACTCTGGTGAGCCTGGTTTTATGGCATCCCTTTATGAAAGCTCCTGTGCAGGAGAGTGTAGAGATCAAGTATGGAGAGGGCAGAGCTGGGCTGATAACTGTCTGCTGGATTTTCCCAACACTCTCCTTGCCCAAAAACAATTTGGTGGCCTAATCCAAGCAAGCTGCTGGCAGGCATTGCCTCAAGCAGATCTGCAGTTACTGCTGGTTGAGGGCATTGCATGCCAGGGCTCTTGTATGCAAATCTGGACCATGATGGAGGAATTCCAAGGAAACCACACAACTTTCCACGTACCCACACCCTGTCTGGGAATAGAGGTTTCTAGTTAACAATGCCTTTCATTGTTTCATTTTCTCAGCTTGTTCTGCACTAAAATTCATGACATGTCTGACACCCACTGTAAATCCAAATATACCATGTTATCAATTTTTTAGCTATTATTTCATTTTATGGTGGTTAATTTATTAACCTTGGAAATCCCCAAAAAACAATAAAGCTTAAGATATCTTGGCTTTTATATTTATATCTTAAACATGATTTTTATGCTTTTTTATCTGAAAATTCATTTAATGTTTATTGCAGTCTTCACTCATGCCATCTTTATCTAGCAATTGGATTTATTAAGATTTGTTTCTTCTGCTGCAGCACATTCTCCTGCAGCAGTGTTAATTCTGAAACACAAAGATATGATGTCACTGAGAAAGAGAGTTCCCCTCTGCCTGTGCCACCCCATATCTCTGTGAGGCAGGAAGGCCTGTAAGTCAAAGGAGCTAATTCACTTCCAAGTCACTCAAGATAGAATAGCCAGGCGGACAACTGCATCTCAAGACTGGGTCTCATGTCACACCCTTTGTGAGAGAATCAGTTGCATGTTTTATGTATTTTGTAAGGCACCTTCACATTTATTTTTCTATAAAACATTTGAATTTTCTGAACACTCTGCTCAGATTTTGATAAGCAGGGTTATTGAGTGTGAGATACTTGTGCATCTCGAATTATGCAGAACAAGAGGTAATGGCACACCTAAAACCTTATACAGAGCCATCTGGGAATGAGGCACTCTTCATCTCCGCAAGCTAAACAAAACGCATGCTAAAGGAGTCCCAATAGTCACAGCATCTTTGTTCTGTACTGATTTGTGTGCTCTAATCACAAAGAGTGACTGGGATAGCACTAACAGACTAACACGGCTACCCCTCTGATACTGGGATAGCACAGTAAATCAGTGGAACTACACTGATTTACACCAGGTGTAAATGAAGAATCGGGTGTTGGAATTTCTCTCTCGTGCGCTCTCTCTCTCTCTCTCAGCAATACTCTGTAAATATCTTTGTAGATATCTTTCATCTAAGCATCTCAAAATGCTTTACAAATGTTAATGAATGTCACCTCATAATACCTAGGTGATGTACCTGCTGAATAATACATAGTGCTTCTAGCATCACCTTAAATAGCTCCATTTCAAGTAGTGACCCAACCCTGCTTGTGGGATCACAGTGTAGGAACAATATTGCTGCACACAGGCTCACACAACGTGAGTATTACCCTAAATTCCTCACGTGGGTTTTTCGGAGCTGCACACTTTTCTTATAACAAATTGCATATTGTTTAGATTATATCAATGAATCACATGAGGAATTCTCTGGTTAAGGAGATTCAGCTGCAGAATAGTAAGCCTGAACACTGCTAAACTATACTCTCTTAACTTGGGAACTCCTGCTATCTAAGCATTTTAGAGCCTATTTAGAAGTAAATACTGTGGTTCAGGAAATTTCTAATATAAGTCAGAAGCAACTTCATTTTAAGTTATAGGGAATTTATTTTCTTCAGCCAGTTTCTGTGCTGTTTTGGGAACAATTTAAGATTATCTATTAAATACAACCTAGATCCTGGTGTGTTGATGGACTAATCTTCAGAATCACTCTGATCACTGAGCACCTAAGGCTAAATCAGACTGGAATCCATTTAGTTAAAATTAGTTTTAAAGCAATGCACTACTTAATGAATTCTGTGGCCTCATCTTTTGGTGGAGGAATGGGATTTTAATTGGTTTGTCTAATCTCAGGTTAATATTAACCAATTTTTTTGACTAAGCAGGTACCACATATGATAATTTAAGTCCTCTGTCTGTAATGAAGGCAGTGACAGAACAAAGGTTGGCTTTCTGTGTGTGGAATTGCTTTATGGCCTTTGCTACTAACCTAATGCCACTGAAAAATAAATAACACCTCTGAGACTTCAGCTTAAATGTAGAGGTTTTTCTTTTGTGAAGTCTCTTTCTGTTTACATCCTTCATTTGGCTTCAGCTACATGAAAATAGAAGCTAAACCCATAAATATATCCAGCCTTTGCATTTCTGTGAAATACAACAGAAGGGGGAATAAGCTACGAATCCATTGTGGAGATCTCACTTCTGACCTTCTGATCAGGGACAAGGCATTTCAACCACTCATTGGGAATCTGAGTGCAGGGTTATAATCTCTCTGGCCAGAACTGAAGCTACAGTGCCTTAATCTATAGCAATTTATAAAAGAAGAAACATGGTGCTCCAGGTGTTAGCTTCCCCCAAACACTCCACCAGTAGCCACCTAATGCAAGTTAAGAAACATCCCACACAGGGCATCCAGAGACTGTGTCATGTTTAACGAGCAATTCTTCTAAATTACCTGATGTTGACTGCAGTTTAGATATTGTGATAATTGGCAACTTAGAAATACCTGAGATAACATGTCTCGTAGGAGGCAGAGTAGTCTTATTCACAACCTGGTATCTACTACTCACTGATTTCACACACACTGATTTATCCCTAGAAAAAGACCTGCCACTGATATATTGCGATAATGAAGCACTTGAATCTGTAAGCTGAAGCATTACTACAAGGCAGATCCTGATCATTACAAAGAGCAGCTCTTTCCCAAATGAGAAGTGCAGGAGAGGCTGCAGTCCTTCCATAAGAGCGAATTGTTTTGTGCATTGTGCTACTGCATTACGTGCCCCTTGTTATGGGACAGGAATGGAGCTTGGGACCAGCAAGTATCTAGGGGCACATCAGGGTGCCAGCCCATCTGCAGGTAAGCAAAGCCAGGGCCAAGTTAGCATGTTTGGTCATGTCCGGTCTGGGCCAGGTTAGTACCAGTAGCATGCAGGGCCTGGGCTCAGTTAGCAGACACTCAGGGCCAAGTTAGTGCTAGTGGGTGTGTGGCCTTGGGCCTAGTTCATATCAGCAATGTTTGGAGCCTGTGCCTGGTTGTGCTGATGAGTGCTTGGCAACCATGTACCATTGGCAGATACGCAAGGCCTAAACCAGGTTAGTGTCAGTGAGCATGTGGTGCTTGGGCCTAGTTGGAGTTAGTGAGTCCTGGACCGGAATAATGCCAACAGGCTGCGGGGCGAGGGGGCTGTCACTTAGGGTACGGCTATACTACCTGCCGGATCAATGGGTAGCGCTTGATGTATCAGGGATTGATTAATCGTGTCTCATCTAGCCGTGATAAATCAATCACCGAATCGACTCTGGTACTCCACTTTGGCAAGAGGAGTAAGCGGGGGAGTGGCCACGGTCGACTCACCACCGTGGGGACGGTCAGGTAAGTCATCCTAAGATACTGAGACTTCAGCTATGCTAAAGATGCGTATCTTAGGTTGACACCTACTCCCCTCCCCCACCCCGGACCAGTGTAGCCCAGCCCTTAGTTAATACTAGGCAGCGGATGCTAGTTCCCAATAGCAGGGCCTGTGTCTGGTTAGTATCACTTGGCACACAAGGCTTGGCTTAAGTATGGAGGTGAGCCTCAGTCAGTGTTGGTGGGCACTAGAGGATGTGAACACTGTAATTAAAAACCTGCGGTTGGCCTTTGTCAGCGGACTTGGGCTCATGGACTGTGGGGCCATTTAACTGTGGTGTAGACATTTGGGTCTGGGCAGCAGCCATGAGTGGGAAGGGTCCCAGAGCTCAGGCTCCAATCTGAGCCCAAATGTCTACACCACAATTCAACAGCCCCATAGCTGAGCCCCCCCGACCCAAATCAGCTGACACTGGCCATCCACAGATGTTTAATTGCAGTGTAGACATACCCTTAGAGCCCACTTAGCACGGATCAGCATCCTTGTGTCAGTGGGCACATGGGGCCTGGATTTCGTGCACAGAAGGTTATCACAGCATGATAAGGAGTCTGAATAAATTGTCTGCATTGCCACTATAGAGTTATACCAGTTCCTAATTCTGATATCATAAAAAGGCTCTCAAGAAATATTGATTGTTAAATGATTGTGTAGAAACTTTTTGGAACACCTCGGTTTTTTCCCCCTCCTGATCGGCTACCTCCTGAAATGAGAAGACCAGTTCTGAGTCAGCATAATGATACCTTAAAAACCTTTTAATTCAACATGAGCCTGCAATGCAGCCTAGAATCTCTGTTGGAGATTATCCTAAATAAACAGTATCTGTTTCTCTCCCATTCTGAATGGTGCGATTAAAATACTAAAACGTTTAGCTTTTCCTTGGATTATTTTCTCAGGGTTGGGTTGGGTTAGGTTTGTTTTTGGGTGGATTTGTTCATTTTTCATTTTTTGTCAAATTTATCCTTGACACATTTGAAAACCTTGTTAATCTTCAGCATATGTATTTTTTAAGTAACTATATTGTAGAAACTAGCAGCCCATAAAATCCTTTTCAATTCGAGTTGACCTTGTGAGTGATTATCTTGCACAGGAGAAACAACAGCCAGCCTCCTAGTACATTCACTGATAAGCACGTGTTTTTAATACACACCTGAATTTGGCTTTTCCTTCACACTAATCCTGTTATGGGCCATGCTAATGATGCCAAGCCTGGCAATCATATTGTTTGCAATGCATCTTCTTAGTTTGTGAAGGTGCCTGCAATGCTGAAGGATTATAAATCAAGATCTGTGAAACCTCTTGTATTGGGATAAAATGGTCAAAATTCCTGTATTAGATTATGCAAAGAGAGAATATGTCACGGTGCAGGCTGCTATCCAGGTTTTATTGCCATGTAGACTGGAGAACCGGCGTTACTCAGGCATAATAGAGTGCTGAGTAAATTATTCAGGTTACCCAAATAAGTGCTGATAAAACCTGGATTCCACCCTCCCTGTAACATTAGTAGTGATGCCATAATATCCATATCTGGGAGAAAAAGGTATTAAAGACAATTTGAACAAGAACAATAAGATTTTGTAATACTCATTTGCTTGTGTCTTTCTTAATATAAGTTTAAAATTTTGCTGAGTTTTACTATATTTAGGATAGTTTTACAGATGGAAGGAAATTTTAAATTCAAGAAAAACAAATATAACCTGAAAGTTTTATTTAATAGAAAATAGCTGAGCAACTTCCCATGCTGCAGCCCCCTTTTTAAAGCACACTAACCCAACAACAACCCTTTTCCCAGCTCAGGGACCACTTAGCCCCCACTTTTCACAAAGCAGACCCCTGAAAACGGGGCCACTTGAAAACCTTACATCTACAATGCTCTGGGGCACCTGCTTGAACTATACCCATAGTGATTGGTATAGTTCTGTTGGAGCTGAGTAATATCCCAGTGGAATTGAATCTAAATCACAGGAAGAGTATTTATTTTCTTAAAATCAAAGAATATAATTCAGTGTGAACTGAATTCCCATTTGGTCCAGTCTTGCTTTCTAGATTCCCCTGAACTGAGTTCAGGAATGGAAATACCAAAGGAAATGTTTGAGAGGCAGTGCTTCTGTGATGATTCTGCTTGAGCAGGGAACTACCATTCCCATCAATGCTCTGATCACTGATTTCTGATCCTCCAGGGTAGACATAAAGGCACATCCCTTGCCCAGCCCTTGGCTGGCAGAAATTAACAATCCTGTTGACTGACATTTTACGCCTGAGACGCGAGAGTGGAAATAGGGCAGTGCAAGCAGAGAGCTCTGGCAACCCATCTTCATGCCTGAAGCAGAGAGAGGGGATGACCAAGGCTGGGCCAGCTGGATCAGCCATTTTGAATGAGCTGCCCGATGAGATGGCTGCAATGAGGCCACCAAGCTGGATTTTTGGCCTGTTGCTGCAAGGCCAAGCACAGGAGGTGTTTGAAGGATGGACACACAGTTCCCAAGGCAAATACACCTCTGTCCAGGCTTCCCTGCAACACTCCATCGAACAAGCCACAGGTGCAGAGTGGAACTGAGCAGCCTTCAATGGCTAGATGCAGTAAAAAGGAGACTCTCTCCACCCATTTGGCTGTTTGCCAATGGCTCACCACTTCCCAGACTGGGAAGACTACATGCAGGATTTACTGGCCCATACGGCTGGGAGAGAGATCTGGGTAGCACTTTAAGAGGAGAAACTTGAAGAGCTGAAAGAGGCCAGTAGGGTTGCTGCAGAGCTAGAACTATCCATAAAAGCAGCAGAAGGGAGCCTGGGGGCACGGCTCTGAACTGGAAGTTACTGCTGCCCAAGAAAACATGGGAATCAGAGTTCTGAGAACTGACGGAAGGCATGAGAGTGATGCAATGTGTTCTTAACCAGCTAAAAGCAGAAAGGGAGCCCTTTAATCCTGAGAAAAACTGGTGGAGAAGTCAGGGACATAGGAAGCAACTGTGACTGACAGACAACTTCTGGTAGAAATGCCTACAGCAGGGTAGCTCCTGGAGGCAGGGAAACAACCCAGGGAAGGGGCCACAGCCAGGCTTCCCTGCAACACTCTGTCGAACAAGCCACAGGTGCAGAGTGGAACTGAGCAGCCTTCAATGAGAGACTCTAGAGGCCGATACGTTTGGGCCCAAACACTACATCATGGGCAAGATCAGTGGGCATGCACGTACGATGCTGGTAGACTCTGGGGCACAGGCTTCCACTGCACACTCATGATTGTGGGAATCCGTCACCAAGGCAGACTTTGGTGGTCCAGTTAGCAAACTAAATTCAGCTCAAAATCATGAGAATATGGCAGGTGCTGGTGTGTGGGAGCCACTGGGTGGATCCTTCTGCCATCACTAGAACCTCAGGGGTGAAGGAGCCTAAAAGAGAGAGAGGAGGCAACCATTAAAAAAAGGAATTAAAAATAAACCCTGGAAAGAAGCTGATAACTGATTCCATTTTTATATTTTTTTCACCATTATAGAGATGATGCAAATCTTCAGAGGGCGAATTTGCTTTATCTTAGTCCTTCAGTTTATGTCCTCCAAGTGTTGTTAATATTTACATGGGAATGCACATTTTAAAATATTTAAAACATATAGTTTCTCATAGTTTTAATATTTAAAATGTTTTGGTACTAAAGGGAGCTAAGCTCATTTGCCAAAGCAGTTGAAAGAACCCAAAGTGTACTAACTAAAATCCAGGCATTGGTAGCATTTGCACTCTCTTCTCAGCTATTGTCATTCTTTGTAATCTTGGTGCAAAATCCCTCCCTTTAAACATAGCCAGTCTATACATATGTATGTAGCTATTATTCATACCTTGACATCTAAACTGTAGCTGGAAGGCAGAAGCCAGTACTAATTCTGTTGTATAGATCATCTGTCACTGGATACCACATCCCTTCTTCTCCCACCTGGCATGCGCTCACATTGGTTCCTTCTCAGGATTTGAGTGCTTTGCTGTTACAGCCGCCTTTTCTCTAACACAACATTGAACAGGACAGAAATCCTATTCATTATCCTATTTCATTAATTGTGGAGAACCTAGGACTAGGATTCATATAGAACAAAGTTCTAAGCTGGGAGGTCTCATGTTGCCAATTGGAGTTAAAGATTTTAATAAAAAGTCATGAAAATTATTCGGAAACTAGAATAAATGATCATGACGTAGGTACCGCCACCCCAACGTGTTTGATTACTGACTGTTATTTCATGGCTTAGTGTCAGATCCATGGTACTCTCACTTTATGGCAGCGTGGCAGGAGCACAGTTCTATGGGTCAATATGGTTTCTTTTAACTCTTAGCCAGTCAGTATGGATTCCTCTAAATGAATCCGGTTTCAGTTCTTCATCTCAACCAAGGATATAAACCAGGGTTTATTTGCAAATGAAGAGAGAGCCCATGCAAGCTCACTGTCTCCTTATATCAAATGAATCAACAGACTGAGCAGAGGACTCTCTTACTCCTTGGACAGGGGGGCACACTTGGGCCCCATCCTACAAGTTGCTGAGTACCCTCCACTGCCAGGAGCGCACTCAGGAGGCACTCGGTACCTGCCGGAGCAAGGCCATGGTTAGCCTGTTTCGCTAATCCTACAGAAATTCTAGTTCTCATTTTGTGTGTCCCATTAACGGGCCGTGGGTTTTCCCCAGACGTTAGTTGGGTTGAAGAGCGCTGTAAAGCACTTGGTCTCCTCTTGATGTTCATAAAAATCTTCCCGTTTTCATGAAAGGGATCCATGTATTGGCATCAGGCAGAATGAGCTTTATGGTCTTAATGAATAGACTTGCATTTTCTCTTCTTGTGTTTGTGAAATGGGCTAAACCTCAGGGAAGCTGGAGCTTAGAAACAGGACAAGGAGTGTTCAACAGTATTTTTTAGTTCAAGAAGATCTAATATTCTCTGACATTGCTGATTTACTCCCCTTTGGTTGGTATAGTTATTTCAGACTGAAATAAGATCCTGCTTGCCTTTTGTATGCAATTTCAGCACCATCCTCCCAGAAAACACAGCACCACAGAGGTGACTTTGAAAATCTGTTGTAAAGAGGAAACTCTTCCTTGTCCTGACATTGCATTAAAGGGAAGCTAAAAGGTTTTTATTCCCCTATCTTAAGTTTCTTCTCATTTGATGGGAAATGTTCACTGGACTCTAGATATCTTATTGTTGGATTACTCCATCACTGAGTAAATAAAAAGAACAGCCCCGGGGTTAGTATCCCCTCTGAAAACAATATGGTGTGCTCCTCACCTGGGTCAGCACCTTAAGTAAACAACAGATGCTATTCTGAGAGCTGTGCTGACAGTACTGATGGTGCTCCTGCCCAGTTGTAGATGCTTTGATAAGACAGGGTGTTATGCAGATTGGAAATATTGTCTGGTGCTTAGAGCTCCTGCCTTGTAGTCAAGACCCCTGGGTTCCATTTCTGGCTCTGCTCCTAATTCACTGTGTGACCTCGGACAAGTCATTTAATGGCTAAGAAAATAACCATTGTCAGCAACCGTTACCTCAGAATCAGTACTGCACACCACTGAATTGCCTGTGCAGAAGGAAGAAAATTGTTTCCAGCACCCTTACAGAAAATGATGAGGATCAGCCAAGTTTCATTTTTTTTTCTGGGAGTAGTGGTGGAAACTATTTTTTCTCCTTTTATACTAGTAGTAAAACTATTTTCATTACCTGTGCAAGGGAGCTATTGCTGACAAGTTTCCCACTGTAAACTGAGCTAACCTGAATGAGTCTCAGTTCCTTATATGATGGGGACTATTAACCCTCAGATGTGAGAGTTAATTAGTTAACATTCATACAGCACTAGGGAGAAGTAAAGTGGTATGTAATAACTAAGTGTTGTTCCAGTCAACACAATCTGTAGAATAAAATGCAAAAATTAAAAATTAGTTTAAAAAAATCTATGGCCAGGAGAATTGGATTGTTTGTTTCCCCCTCTTCCACTCTCCCCTCCCGCCTTTAGTTGTAGAAATACTGATCCTGCTGAGAGGCACATGACCATTAGAGGGAAAAATAGCTCTTGAAAGCTGCAGGCAGGTTGGTCAGTGGTTGCAATCTACCATTTTAGGAAAAATATCAGAACAAGAATCTTCTTTAGTAGGTGGGAGTGTAATATCATACTCCCTTACTCCGTTAAAAGTCAAAGAAGCCAGAAAAGAATATTGTTTTCTTAATAAATACACTTTGGACAGGAATTGTACAGGGATCTTTGAAATCGATTCAGATTTGGTTGGTTAGTTGGTTTGTACTGGGTTTAGCTCCCAACTGACAGCAATGTTAAAAGTTCTAGCACATTGGAAATCTGATTTTCTTGCAGCAAAAATCCCTTAGCCTCATTGATTCCCATTCCTATACAAGTAGGGTTCAAATCAACTTCATTAACAAAATGTCATTTTGGCATTTTGTGTGTAAAATAATGTATTGTGAATTTTTTAAAGCCAAATCCACTGATTTTTTTCAGTGGGATATCTTATGAAGGACTGTTTGAAAAATACAGACCAAACCAGCTTCTTTGTTGCATGCATGGAGTCATGGTAATACAGTGCAGTGTTATTTGCTCTGACCTTACCTAGATGAATGAACTTTGAGTAAATACAGTAGCTTGTCACTTAAGTGGTTATTAGGAGAATCTAGGTAGCTTACTAAGTTGTTTTGAAGGCAGAGGCTCCAGCTTCTTGATGCTGATTTAGGAAATCGAGTCATTTGGTTTCAGTAATGTATCTGGTAATGTGCATGCATCTCTGAAGGGTTTCTGTGTAGCGGAAGCAAAAGGAAATGGTCATGTAACTATTTATTGATTGATTGATTGCTTAACTCAACCCTCTCTAGTGCTTTGGGGTGCAGTAACAATGTTCGACATAAAAAAATCCTCTCAAGTACACGTAACCAAAACCCTCTCTTCACCTCAATCTCCACCTGCCAGCCATATCCAGACCCTGCACGGAGAAGCGGGTCTTGCAGCATGACCTGATGGTTAACAAATGTGGACATTGGAAAGCCAATGAAGGCAGGAACTGAGCTCTGGCGCCAAGGATCCTCACCTCGCCAGTTCTGAAATCCTGATCTAGCTGAAGTCAATGGGATTTTACCATTGACTTCAATGGGGCCAGGATGTCTCCCAAGAACACCCTCTTGATTCACCCTGGGGGCCTGTGTTGTGAGGCCTTTAGAGGGGTCCTCGGGATCACTATGAATGTAAATAGCATGTTTTGGCCAGTTTATAGACTCCTGACCAATGGGAGTTAGAATTGGAAATGACAACTGACCCAGAGCCCTGGGGGTGGGGGATTAGTGAGGAGAGCTTGGCAGGTTTTACCTTGCTCTGTTAGTTGTAGCAGAACAGAACCCTCCCTGCCCTGGCCTAGCTTCACATTCCCAGTTACAGTAGGAACCTGACTGGAATTCTTCTTACAATTGGTAGTTCTCTATATTTTGGGTGAATTCTGTTCTTATGAAGACATGAATAACTTTTCTGAGAGTCAGTCAGTGCAGGCAGAGGTAGCACAACCTTTTTATAGAGCACTTTGCATCAGCAGGTCGCTTTCTCATCACCCTCATTTTATAGAGGGGGAAACTGAGACACAGACAGAGGAAGTGACTTGCCCAAGGTTCCCCAGCAGGCCAGTGGTAGTACCAGAAATGGAGCCCATGTCTCCTGAATCTCGGTCCAGTGCTCTATCTGCTATGCCACACTGCCCCCCATTTGCCCTCTCATGTTGTTTGTTTCTACTTGAAATCATATGAGAATTCTATGCCACAGGTTCTCAAAGTGTAAAGCAGGGAGGGGTGTGAAAATCTTGTTTATTAATGCTTTAAACCTGTGTAAATGTTTCTGAAGTCCTCTTCTAAAGGTGTAATTTGAGCTGGTATTCTGTTTTACCAGCAAGATCTATTCAGGGTATTGATTTTAGTAAATATCAACATAACACAGCATATAATGTACTGTAGCTACCAGGTCAGTCCCTGGAGCAGGCTTACCTTTCCTCTAACCTTAGGTTACTGTCTGAACAGTGATTTCCTTCAGTAACGCTGTCTCTCCTTTCTCTCCCTAGTGCCTCTACGGCTGTTATGTCCATTCGTCCATCATCCCCACTTTCCACAGAAGGTGCTACTGGCTTCTTCAGGTAAGGTGACATAAGACTTCTCTCTTACTGTGTTTTGTTCTATAGAGTTTTGTGTGGCTCCGGCTTTTATTGCCTCTGGAAAGTGATCTATAACTTTCTCTGCCTTTTGTCTGAAAGTGATGTGGATGTCTTCCAAATAATAAGTATCTGTTCAGAGCTGTGAGATGATTTTTTTTCGCAATAACTGTTTAGCAACATAAAGATAACAGCTTAAACATCCCCTACACAGAGGGACAGCTAATGAGAGTGAGATTTCTGTGTTTCCTGAAATGAGATGATGTTTTGGACATGAAGCTATTCACAGGCAGCAAGGAGCAAAGAATTCTGACTGCTACATGAACATGGGATGTCACAGGAGCAAAAGAAACCCTGTGTTGATGATTAGGTTTTTGTTTGAAAATCTGTCAGTGCAGAGTATGTGGCAAATCAGAGTCAAGGAAAGTGGGATTCAAACTTTGTCCTAGAGCTCCTGTACAATTTTCAAATAGTTCTTACTGGTGTATGCTTAGTAAAGCTCCTTGGAAGTTTCAGACTGAATTCCCATCACAATCCTTCAATGTGCAGATATTCGTTTGCTGTTAAAGGGTTTTTTAGAACACTAGGTCTGTGCGTGCTGGTTATTTATGGTAGGCTTGCACCTGAGTGCTGGACTGTGTGTGATAGTCAAGGGTTGCTGGCCTCCTTACCCTGGTTCATTATTGCTGGGTTGTTCAGAAGTGCTAGATGGCACTAATAGATTTTCTTCTTTTTTGTGTGGTCTGTTGTCTTTTCAAAAGTCAGAATAAAGTTAGACAGAGAGGCATGATGCATAGTCGTTGCTTGGCATATCCAGTCTGAATCGCTGCAAATGGCATTGAGCTGGGGGTAGGTATTCACAAGTTATTAGCCCAGCTGCCAGACTTTTGTTATTGTTGTTACGATGTGCAAACACCTGCCTTTTAGCAGCTCATTTGATCAGTGTGTGGAAGAAGATCTCAAGCAGCCTTGTAGCAGATTTGTTTCCCCCCATCCAGTTTTCCTTCCCACCGTTTGCACATAATCTCTGTATTTTTATAACTGTTTCATTCAGACCTTTGAACTTTATTTTCCCCCTTTAAATTTGCTTTCTATAAATGGTAAGTCAGTAGAGTATGGTAACAGCTGTGGTAAGAGGATTACAAAAGGAATCCCCAGTGAAGGTTCCGTCTAGCCACCACTCCAATCATTGGCACTAGACAGCAGGGTAAGGGTTAACTCGAGTTTATTCAGCTGCAGTGAAGTCCGCCCGTAAGAAAACAGGAGCGGCCCCGATAAACAGACGCTTCCTCCTTTTATACTTTTCCTTAATCATTAGCATATTTTGCAAAGCCTTAGTAAAGCGTAGACAGTTATTGAAACCCAATCACTGCTTTTCTATCTTATTCCCTCCATATAAGGTTTTTGTATCACATTTTTCCGGGTGTTGCGCTTTTTCAGGATCAGTGCCCATGCTGCAATTGTCTCGCCAACCACCCTGTTCACGTGGGTCCCTAACTGTTCTGGCTTGCAAAAACAGGAAATACCCACTTCTCCATAGCCCCACGACCACCACGCTTCCCCTTGTCGCTGCACTTATTTTCAGTCTATGCACTTAGCTTGCCAAAACAGAAAATGCAGAAAATACCTGTTTCTCCACACAGCACATGATGAAAAAATAGCATTGCAGCCTGACCCAGTATTCCACCTGCAACCTAATGTGAACCAGCTAGATCTACGCTACAGGACAGAGCTGTTGAACACTAGTGGGTTTTACGGTGCATCAGCTCAACGATAGATAATAACAGTGCAGCATTTCCTAGGACTCACAAGGTTTTTGCCTCCTGTAGCTAGAAGGAACTGCAAAGAAGCCGGTGTTCTTGTTGCTTTGCTGAAAGGATAGTACTTCTGCCTTGAGATCCACAGGCCTTCCATTCATGTCCTTCCAGGGACAGATACTCACTCACCCAGTGCCCTTTAAACATACGTCTGGTGTATGCAGTAGGATACAGCTGGCACTTGGAAAGAAGGGGAGAAACCTTTTGTAGGTATGGCTAAAGGAGCCATTAAAAGATCACTTGTTCAGTGCACTGGTCTGAAAAAATCACCAACTAAACTTAGTAAGAGTCCAATGTGCCTTAGGCAGCAGACAGCTGCATGTTTTATTATTTAACTTCCGTCTCTGCTGGTGTCTGTGTGATGGATGATGTGACACAAGAATCTGACTGAAATTCTAAATTCAGTCAGAACTCTGTGCACAGCACCAGTGTTTGCATTCACTCCCCCCTGCAGTGCTTCCTTCTGCGGCACTCCTCTTTCCTTGGGTTACTTAGGTGCTCCCTCCCGGTAAAGAAGAGGCAACGTGGCAAGAGAAGCAGCCAGATCTGCCCCTGACAGTTCTCACCCGGGATGCCGTTGGGGTTTGGTGGGGTGGTTCAGTACCTTGGGTTTCCCTCTCAGCCCTTTCACTTACTCATCTCCTCTTTTTTATCTGCTTTATCCTTTGTTGTTGTTCCCCTGTTTGCTATGCACTGGCTCTTCCCCTAACTCCCAGAAACACAGGGAAATCTGCTGAAAGAAATTGCTATAAAGAGTGAGCTTGATAAATGTATGAGAATAAACCTGTAGCTGGAATGTAACAAATGTAAAAAAGACCATTTTCTATTAATGTCTGTGGGTAGAGGCTTACCTCCCATAGTCCCATATAGTGCTAGTGAGCACAGATATTACAGAGTTTACTCTGTATTCATAGTTGTCAGCCATGCTGTTACTAGTTCTGCACATGCCCTGAACCACAGACAGTTCCTGGAAAAATTAGCCACCTCCATGCAGTCATTGATTCTTCCCCATTAGCACTCACCCTTCCCTCTTTCCAAATCAAACTGCCTGCTCTCCCCAAAGCCTGGTAAGTCCAGAGCTCTTCTCGGTACCATTGTTCCAAAGGGTTTTTATTTTCCCTGTCTGTTTACACCAGCCCTGTGAACCCAACGCCAGTGCTTCGAGGTACCTGGAGTCTTACCAGCTCACCAGAGCCCATTTCTATTTCATGAGTGTTTCATAGCAACTGAAAAATCTTGGGAATGAGTCCTTGTCTTCCAGGAGAAATGCACAGATTAGGAACCTGAATATATCCTTTATGTTGTAGGAAATGACTCAGAAACCCAAGTACAAAACTCCAGTCCAAGATTTATCTGTGACCTTTCCAGGTGGAAGGTGTTAACTAATGCAGGGTGCTGTAGCATCATAATGTCACACCCAATGGGTAGGGGACTGGGCTCCCCCTGTACATTGGTTGTCTTCTTGAAATAATCATATCTTCCTAATTAAGGAAGTTAGGGCATGACGAGTTTGCCTGGATTGTGGCCTTATCCCTCTCAAGCCCCCTGGGGCCCTGCTGGATTATTCCATGTCTAAGATACTATTCTGTAGTTTTTCCCATCCAGTTTCAAATGTCTCAAGCCATGAAGCTTCCATCATTTCCTTTGAAAGACTATTTACACTCTCACAAATCTCACTGTCAGGAAATTTCCATTTAGCCTAATCTACCAGCCTAAACAATTCCTGTTCCCTCTCGATGTTTGCATCTTTCAGACACTTGTGCACTGTGTATGTCTCCCCGTTAATGTTGGTTTGGCCAACCTATAGTAGTTCATGTTTAGTTCCTTTCCTCATAGGTCAATCCCTTCAGCACCTTAATCATTGTTCCTGTCTTTTTCTGTATTTCCAGTACTTCTGTCTGCATATTTCTAGTGCTGAGTTATCCAGCACTGCAGACAGTATATTTTAGGTGCAGTCTGACCACCACCACATAGAGAAGGGACTCTCACCTTCCCAGTCACCCATGAAGCCACTGTGTATGCTACCCAGAATCACTTTTGTTATTTTGCTGTGCTATCATTAGCAAACTCATATCCGATTAGCTGTATACTAATACCACAAGTCTCTTTCAGCTTCACTGGGTACTGAGTTTCTCTCTCCCATTTAATAGGTGTGTGTGCTGACTTCTAGACAATCCTTCAATCTGATAATTGATTGAATTGAAACAACTGAACTGAAAGTACATTTCTTATTATCCTGTTTATAAAATGTAATGCAGTACATTTTGTTGTGAATGTTGTATGCTTTTATTCATAAACAAGGACACATTGTGCCTTCATTTTAAAAGGAATAGGAGTTTGTGATTCATTAAAGCATCTTCCAGATGTAAATGGGCATCCTTCAATCATGCTTTCAAGGTTGTGCAACTCGGTAAAAGAAAGAAGTTAGCCAAGAATGGATGACCCTCATTCTAATAGTTACACGACGCTTCTCTTCAGCTCCAGGATGAATACAGGGACAAGCAAGATCAGAAAGAAAGAGATGTTATGGTGCCAAGAGAAACTTTGATGAGTTGAGCCCTTCTTATCACTATTTTAAAGTTTTGACAAGGAAGTCGTTTTGGGGGTTGGAATGTGAATGACTCCATAGCACTCCCACACCTCATTCATCATGTCAGATTTTAACCAATAGGAAAATATAACTGGCCTGATTTTCAGAGAGGCCAAGTACCTGCCTTCTGTTGCAGGTCAGGAGCCCTGAAAATCAGGCCTCAGAATAAGGTGTTCAGATGTGAAGTTGGTTGCCTGTCTTTAGGTTGCTGACAGTGTTGGCGTCCTCCTCATACCGTTATTACATTTCCATACTGATAGAAACCAAGAGTTCATAACTGTGCAGCCATCTTCCTTTCTGTGTAGGTGCTGGGCTTCTCTCAATCTACAGATGGGATCATTGTGACTAGAACAGTTGGTTTAAATGAGAAATCAGATAAATAGCAAACATGGCTATCCCTTGCTCTTTGAGTTTAAACATACTAGTAAAGTATCTATCTGTGTTAACTTTGATTGTAAGGATACTGCCAAAAGTTCCCCAATTTTTCATTTCTACTGTGAAGTTTCTTCTCCAGTTCTGCTTATTCTTCAGAAGGGCCTGATGCTGTTTTCCACAAAGCCACGTGCCTGTACACAAATAGTAAATCTTGTAGGGAAAGAAATCTTAAACTAAGTCTCTTTAACATTCATCACATGCTTTAAAATAAACAGACATAGATGATGAGAACTTGATGGCTTAACAGGACTGGGAATAGAATACAAAGCTTTTCATTTCTAGTTCACAGATTTAAATATGGTACAGGATGGTAGCAATAAGTCAAATATAAAACAGTAGGCAACAAACATATGGGCTAAAGGAATATAAGAAATACCATATTGGTGAGACCAATGGTCCATCTAGCCAAGTATCCTGTCTGTGACTGGCCAGTACCAGAGCTTCAGGGAATAGGGGGAAACTGTCCAGAGCAGGACAGTTGGAGTGATCCACCCCATCTTTTCTTCCTGTCTTCCGGCAGTTTAGGTTGCCCCAAGCATGGGGCTGCACCCCCGACCATCTTGGCTTTCCTCCACGAATGTGACTAGTTCGTTTTTGAATCCAGTTATACTTTTGGCCTTCATAATATTCCATGGCAATGAATTTCACGGATTAATTTTGCATTGTGTGAAAAAGTACTTCTTCTTGTTTGTTTTAAACCTACTATCTATTAATTTCATCAGGAGATCACTGGTTTTTGTATTGTGGGAAAGGGTAAGGAAAAGTTATTTACTTGTTCCCATAATAGAAGAACTAGGGGCCACCCAATGAAATTAGTGGGCAGCAGGTTTAAAACAAATAAAAGGAAGTTCTTCTTCACACAGCGCACAGTCAACCTGTGGAACTCCTTGCCTGAGGAGGCTGTGAAGGCTCGGACTGTAACAGGATTTAAAAGAAAACTGGATAAATTCATGGAGGTTAAGTCCATTAATGGCTGTTAGCCAGGATGGGTAAGGAATGGTGTCCCTAGCCTCTGTTTGTCAGAGTGGGGTGATGGATGGCAGGAGAGAGATCACTTGATCATTACCTGTTAGGTTCACTCACCCTGGGGCACCTGGCATTGGCCACTGTTGGTAAACAGGATACTGGGCTAGATGGACCTTTGGTCTGACCCAGTACGGCCTTTCTTATGTTCTTATGTAAATAACATTTTTCTATTCACTTTTTCTACACAATTCATGATTTTATAGACCTCTACCATATTGCATCTGTTGTCTCTTCTAAACTGAACAGCACCATAGTATTTTTAGTCTCTCCTCATATGGAAGCCCTTCCATACCTTCATCATCTTTGTTGTCTTTCTTTGAACTTTTTCCACTTGTGCTGTATCCTTTTTGAGATGGGGTTATCAGACACAGTATGCAAAGTGTGGTGCACCATGGATTTATATAATAGCATGATGATATTTTCAGTTTAATTTTATATCCTTCTGCTAATGGTTCCTAACGTCTGCCCATTGAGATGAAGTTTTCAGAGAACTGTCCATGGTGACTCCAAGATACCTTTCTTGGAATATGGAGGACTTGCTTCCTGACAGTGAAACTTCGCAAATTTCCCAAGAGAAACAAATTCTGCAATAAGACTGAAGTGGAAAATTACAGGCCCATTAGCTTGACATCTCCAATACACAAAATAATGGAAGCTCTTTTGAGGAACAGGTGAAGTGGTTACATGTACTAATTTAATAAAGGACAATCAGTATGTATTAGATTGAAAAGACCCTGTCCAACCTCTTCATCTTCTGAAGTGATCACAGACGACTCTGATAATAGCAATGCATGAGATGAGATGTCATTTATTTACATTCCCAGATAGCTTTGGATGAAGTTTTAAACAAACCCTTTGCTCCACCTGTGGGTTGTTTTCAGATGTTGTTGGCTTCAGCCTCAGAACTGACAACAGTGAAGACTGCCGAAAGAATGGTTAAAAATGTTTTCAGCAAACTATTTCAGTGAAAAGCCCAGTAAGGTTTCATGGACCTGGAGTTAATACAGCAACTTTTCACCTCTGAGTCCTATTTCTCACAAATTCTGGGTTCACGCCCACAAAGGACATTAATTTGGAAGAGAGGTCTAATCTGTATTGCTCATGGGGGAAAAAAAGTAACAACATTATAAAACCACCTCAGCACATTGCAGATGTTTCTAAGAACACCCCCTAATCCTCTAGAGATTGGAGACAAAACAAGACTTAGAACTCACTCAGACTTGCTTTTCTCAAGATATTCTAAGCTCTTTGTCACCTCTCACACGTATATACTTGTGCTGGTTTTGCCAGGGCTGTGATGTTTTCATCACAGTTTTTGTTGCCATTAGTCAAAACAATGATAGAAACAGACTAGTGATCAATACAGGGATGAGCATCAATGAACATAGGCCTCATTCCAGCTTCTTGAGAAGCCTTCTGTTTGTAAGGAACCTCTGTGACTGCCAAGTGGCTGACTCAGAGACAGGATCTGAATAGTTTACACTGGTCCCAACTGACAGTTCCCTCCATTCACAATTACTCTCATTAAAAAGACTAGGTTCTGCAAAATTCTATCTTAGCTCTGCTCAGGAGAATCTTTTCACATAAATAATTTGCTTTCATTATGTAATATAAATTGCTTCTTCCTGTTTATAAGCAGGCTGGGGCTTCATACTGCTGCCCCCAAAGGCAGAATTGACTGAAAGAGGCATTTGTGGCAATAACATATAATAATATAAGATAAGATTAATCTGTTTGCAAGTCTCTCTGAGGAGAGGAATTGATGCTAGACAAAATTTTCTTTGTTTGTGGGGCCGGTACTCAATTCCCCTAACTCCTTTTCATTCTGCAAAGGATGATAGCTATTGAAAGCCATCTAGCCTGATGGTGGGTGGAGCTAACACACTGGAATTCTGCATGCCAAGTGGGGCTCTGATGGTGACAGCAATGCTATTGGGAGGATATTTTGGGACGTGCTCTATTCTGGCATTTTATAGCTTTATGCTGAGCAGGTTAATGGAACAACTAGTTCTCTGACCCATGGGGTTGCCAAATCTAGGAGGGAAAAGGACTGCAGTTTATTGGCCAAGACAGCTGGCTGTCAGTGGAAGGCACTACCTCCTTAACTATCGGTCAGAAATATTTTACCATGCCGCATACATTTTAGAAACTGAATTACACTTTCACCAGAGAGGGTACAGAAGACTTAGCAGCCCCAGGCCAGTAGCTACTCATTCACCAACTCTTCTGTTGGCACAGGTCAATAGAAATCATGCTCATCACCATGGTCTGATTGCAGGGCATACAGGTTACTTATGAGTAATGGTGCATTCTTAAAGAAACATTATTTCTCTTATAAAATACATACACATATTGTTCACATCTTTTCCCACCCATTCCCCTTCCACGCTCATTAACTATATATCACATATCCACCTCCCATTTATACTCCCAAGAACTGCTTACAGCACCCCATTTTGAGCATTTTATTTTTTTCTTCTTTCTCATTTTAATAGTATTTAATGCAGTGGTGAGAAGCCTGTGGGCCAGGTGCAGCCCATCAGGGTAATCCACTGGCAAGCCATGAGATGCTTTGTTTACGCTTTGTTTGTAGCTGCGGGCACGGCCGCCTGTAGCTACAAACAGTCTTTTGCCCTTCCTTCTTGGAATTCCCAGCATAAAGGCTGAGGTTTAAATGGGCCATGGAGGCTGAAGTCCCCCCTGCCTTATGCATATGCGTTACACTCTATTAAGATACTATTTATTATATGCACAGCAACCCAGAGTGTCTTTTGAAGACTGTTCTCACGCACCAAGCCTACATACGTGTGCAGTGCAGCCAGTCTTCTCTCCAAAGAATGCTAAAAGTAATTTAAAAATCCACACTTGAACTGTCTCTATACAAAGTGCAATTGTCAAAGACTCTTATCTAGACCAAATTCTAGCCAGGTTTGCAGGTTTGGCATTCCTTCAAATAAAGGGATGTTTCCATATAACATTTTATCTTCTGACTTCCAGCTATTTCAGCAAAGATGCTGTTTGTAAAAGTTGCTTAAATTGTTTATAATGGGAAAAGCCTTGTCTTTCTTTTATTCTCCTCCTGCTAGAAATGGCTGAACCACACTTGCTCAAACTTACAAAATAATTCTCCCTTAGACAGATATGAAATCTAGAAAATTTCTTCTCTAAAGATAGAAATTTCAGAAATGTAAAATCAGCTGACAATAGGAGATTGTGATGGACACAGTTGCTTAATCTTAACCATGGCTGTTGCTAGTGCTTCACTTATGGCCCAGATTTTCAAAACACCTCAGCTCCTACTTATTATTATTGTAGTAACTACTCCTATTATGAGAGTGACCAAAGGCCTAGTGACCCATTTGTGAAGTACAAATGCAGGAGAGAGACAATCATTGCACTAAGGGCACCTAAATAAGTGGATCTGATTTTCAAAAGGGCTCAAGACTGTCAGTGTATGCTGAGTGAAGAACACTTTTGAAAGTCTTTTCCGTGTTGTGGATGCTGAACGACTTGAAAACCCGGCCCAGTGTGTCTGCTTTGTACTTTCTGTTTAATTTTGATGTCAAAATCAAATTTGGCTAGGGCCTGTATCTTAGTCTCTGTATTATATGGGACTGAGCACAAGGATGGAGCTCGTTATAAGATAAGGGTATTTATGTGAAAAATCCAAAGTGCTTATTCCATCAACACATTCTCATATGGGACGTGGTCCTGAAATAATCCTCTTTCCCGTTAGTTCCCTTCCCAAATACTGTTTATTAGTTAGATGTATTTTTAGGGATTTTAAATGTTAAACAGTTGCTTTCTGCCCTAGAGGACAGCTGATCTAATTGCAATAATGTCAAGTGGAAAGGGCTTTCTTCTGTAGTTACCTTTAGCTGGGACCCTGACTTTAGGCTGCTGCAGAGTATTTGACTGATGCTGTAACTTCGTTGAGAAGTTAGAAATGGGCGTTAATTTACGCAGGCAACTGAGTGACAGCCAGCTCCTAATGAAAAGATGGGTGACGTTCAATGAAATAACAGCCACAACAAACAAGGCACTTTCGTCTTCCCAGGTATTTTCTTCCAGGGCCATGCCAGCAGATTCATACTAATAAATGTTTTCAGCATTTGCTGTTGCCAAAGAGAAAGTGCCCCAGCCTACTTTTCAGGAAACATCATTGTTGTTATAAAGTGGTGCTGGAGAGCTGTGATCGCAGGTCACCCATAACACATGCAACAGCTGCTGATTAGTGACAGGAAATCAATCTCCCTGGGTGCAGTCGTCTGTTATTTCCTGCTTTTTTCAGATGTTTTAAGCTTTCGTGGTAATGCTGCATTTGCGTCCTTCATTTTTAGATAGGTTTTTGTAATTGTAAACTAGACATTGTAGTTTCTTTACCAAAGATATTCACCTTCCAGCCTGCATGCACTGATGACCTCTCACATTTACTTGTTGGATGCAAATGAATGAACCGGGACAAAGCATTATTTTACAACATTTTTTCATATTTTTTGTTTTAAAATTTTCCCATTCTAGTAGAATAAGCTCATGATTTGTGCAAGAAACCGATAAAGCGATAACGCTGATTGTTTTAATTCCCTTTAGTAATAGTGCTTGCTGTGGATCAATCTTTAATAGCACCTTAAAGAGATGCCACTGCGAAGCTCTTTAGACCTTTAATTTGCCATATCATTAGCTATGAACTAGTTGGGAATGTCCTCCAGTGTCCGAGTATCTAACTTAAACCCCTACAAGAAAACAAAACAGAAAATTTAACTGAAACAGCTACTAATATTTGAGGTGCCAAATCAAGCCAATATCTTGTCCTTTTAACTTCCCATACATTGGCTGTGAACAGATGACACCTAGAAACACTTCTGAAAACTCTGTACATTTTGTTCCCACTGGATTACACTGATGCACAAACAAGCAAAGTACACCAAAAGCAGCCCCGTTGGTCCATGGTGTACGGAAAACAAAGGAGAGCTGTTTCTGCAGTGCTGCTCTGACCCGTTTCACCACATCCAGATAATACATAACATGCCCAGTGGTCCAAAAACAATCTCAGAACCAAACTACCTATAACTTGATTTTTTTTAAACAGAAAAAGCAATTTAAAAAATCTGCAGGCTGTTGGAGATGAGCACTTCATTGTTACTTTAATTACTTTGGGGGAGTTGACACATCTCCAGCGTTCATCTTTCTTCATGGTGTCCAGTGAGAGAACCTGTCCCTGAAAAAAGCAGATATTCTGCAGTTCTTGCAAATTCTCAGCAAACAAATACAATTTCAGCCTAGATTGCTTGGAGACCTTTTCTGTGCGCCCCTCTGAAAGTTGCATTACACCTAATTTAGACTTGGAAAGGAAAGCTATCTGAATGCTGAAGAAGCTGATCCTGCATGACAAGGCTGCCTTCCTTTAGAGGACACCTCCAGGCTCACATGCACTGAAGTGTCAAGCCAGGTGCCACACAGAGTAGAATAAATCTTTAATTTTTGGCAGTACCTATTAGTTTCATAAAAGAAACAGAACTTCAGCTGTTCACAGTTAGTCAAATAAAGAAGCAGTATTGCTTAAATCTTTTTTGGGGTATGATTAATGTCAGGTCCTCCTCAGGGTCATGAAAAGATTTCAACAGTTGTCTACTATAACTGAATTCATTGGCTTGTTTGACAGTAAAAGGGTTGTGTAAGAACACAATTGCTGTGCATGTTTAGAGTTTCAAAATGACACCAGATTTTCTGTCAATGGAAAACAAGTCTGTTTATATTCACTATGACTAATGCAGCAGGAAATTTAGATTCTTGGCCACAGTCAATTTTTAAACATTGGCATAGTTCAATACCAAATTATAGAATTCCCTTCTGTCTATTGGTAATTAGCACCCCAGGAATTTAAAATGCTGCTAGCTGCCATGCTCCTATGGCTGGCTGCTGTTTGCAAAACTTATTTGAAACTCTCACCATCCTTTCCTGTTAATGCTGATGCATCTCCTGCCTTTTCCCACTCTCGCATGGCAAATCTACAGTCCCTGAGCTTGTTGGATACTCTGAGCTGTTTATTTTCCATCCTGACTCCAACAAATTAGTTTTTCCCATTAAATGAGATTTGCCTGATTTACTTTAATTGGATTATGTTAAAATGGGGGAAGTGACATTACAATATGGGTACGGTACCCCTTTTTCTTAGGTTCAGAGCCACACCAGTCACATGAAGTCTGTCCTAAAGGGTTATCCTAAAAGATCTTGTGAACTTCTCTGTTGGTTAAATAGTATCTCTTTCTAGAAAGATAGAGTTCAAATTGGTACCTTTTCTGTAAGTGTTGACTTCACAATGTCTTAAAAGGAGCTAAGGTGTATATTTTATTTGCTTCCCTTTATTATTTGTGTCTCAAAATACCTTGCTTCTTTCCTTCAATAAGTGGATAAGATGAAAATGACAGTCTTGACAAACAGAGGTCAGTGACCCAACATAGGGCAGAATACAGCTGACTTGACATAAATACCCAGCAATAGAGCTGGAGAAGATAGTGCAAAAAATAAAATGAATTGTGAACATTCATTCAAATGAAACCTGCACATTTGCTCAGAGAATATTCATTATTTTATTCACTTTCTAGTGACACTTGTAGGAGTAAGTTTTTGTTGGCAAACTTCTTTATGGAAGGAGACAGTGTCGTGAATACCGGTAAGAATGGGTATTCTTCCTGGAAGTGTTTACATAGCCATCTTGACCAGTCACACAACACAGACAGTGAACTAGTCATAACCAGTATTTGAAGGCAATATGTTGGAGGATGTCTCTTTCCATCAACTGTTCATTGAATAAGTTCAAATGATGTGCCAATTTGTAAATTGCAAAATTTGTTCATAGGTAATTCACAAAGAGGGGGGCAGGCTAATGTATTGAATTATGGGTGAGCTGGCCATAGTGTGCCTAGCTCTGCCCAGCAGATAGCAGAAGCCCCAACAGTGGGTGGATTTAGGAGCAGTTGGCGGACAGTATCTAGCCATGGGATGCAGTGAGCTGTCCACTACGAAAGAACTTGTCATGCTTAGTGTTGGAAGAGAGTGGGACCCACGCTCTGGGTCACAGGGATGTTGTCTGCAGAGGAGTTGCACAATTCCAGAGTGCATTGCCAAAGAAATCTGTGGCTGGAGGAAGTCAAAGGAGTTTTGTCGTTGGCATTTCACATTTGTACAGCATTTTTTAGGAAATCAGTACAATTCATGTGCTCCCATTTGTGCACAATTTGTGTGGATCGCATGTGCCAGCATTGACATGGTATCATTTGCCATGCCAGCTAGTAGATTAGAGAAGACAATGTAAAATGTATGACTGATACCGGTGCCACCACAGGAAGTTCTGAAAAGTGAATAAGGAAAAATAGGGCCAGCAGCGATCTAGGAATTCTATAATATAGTTTATAAAACAATCTCTGGGGGAACTCTGCTCTTCGTCTGTTCCCCATTGGAGTTTTAAAGGGCCCCAAGATTTACTGCAGCACCTACCACAATGGAGTAAGCTTAAGTGAAATGTTAGGGCAATGTTGCACATCTGTAGCACCATATAGATGCTGCTGTTCTGAGCAGGCATAGTGTATCTTATCAGAAGCAAGTGAAAGATCCTGAAGGAAAGATTCTAATTATCTGATCATCTACTAACAATATTAAAACAAAGCTTCATTCAGTTGTGCATGTTTTAACCATCTCTATCTCTTAAATTATCTCTAAGCAGTATTTAAAATCAGAGCCTCTACAATTATTTTTTTGCAATATATGTTCCTTTAAACTGTTTTTTTTTATTTTCTTCTGATACTTGAATATGTATCTGTTATTAATGCCCACATTCTGCTACGTGTTTCCCAACATAAAAGAAAGCGTAGTCCCTTCCTGAAAGACCTGCACATCTGAATGCTGTAGGCAAAAGAGAATCGAGGCTTGTAAATCCAGTTCAAATGTTTTCTTATGCAGTCTGCGGCTGTCCTCAGAAATATTTCCTGTTTCTGCTCTCACCTTTGCATCAGACATTCCTTCATATTCTGGGCATGAAGCAAAAGAGCTCTTTCCTTTGAAAAAGAGTCCTGAAAAATCAGCATCTCCTCATTATCTCAGAGCTTTTGTCTTGCTGCGTAAACAGCAGGGTTTACCATTCGGTACTAAGTAACAAAAGACCGTTGAGAATTTTTATTTTATATAAATTGGGAATATTAAAGTCTCATAAAAAATCTTGAGACTTTTTGCACAGTAATGGTTTTTATGTTTCATTGGGGTAAAATAGAAATGACTGGGCAATAAAGCATTAAAGAATGTGCACTGTATGTGGGCACTTCAAGTATGTCCTACATTATTGAAACAGTGACGTATTCATCTAGGCACTCAGCAGAATGAGCCTTTGCAGTTTTTTGTTATAGGGATAAAAACTGTTGGCATTATACTAACACGTTTTCCCAAAGTGGGAGTTTTAACCTATATGATTGGATTATGAGTATATTGTAGGCTAACAACGGAAGATGCCAAGATTCTAAACGGAGGCAGTGTGGTCTGAAGGTTTGAGCACACAATTGGGACTCAGGAGGCCTGGTTTCTATGCCTCATGCAGTGGATTTGTTGTGTGATCTTTGGAAAATTATTTAAACAATCTAAGACTTGATTTTCCCCATCTGTGAAGTGGTGGTGCTAACTTCACTCACTTTGAGTGAAGCATTTTGAGATCTGTTGTTGGTATTTATATTTCCAATAGCATCCAAAGACCCCACTGTTCCGATGTTATTCAAACACACATTGAGGAACATTCTCTGCTCCTAAAAGTTCACAATCTAAGAAAACCTACAGATGAAAATATAAGTGCGAAGTATTATTATTGATTCCAGTGCGTTATTGGAGGCTTCAGGTATTAACGGAGTATGAATTCAGGTCTGAGACCTGAAACCACTAATTGACTAGGAGTAGAAAAAAACTTCCCTTGGGGGAGGTTACTGCATAGTTGCCCGTTATGAAGTTTTTTCACATATTATTTTGAAGCATCTAGAACTGGCAGTTGTCACAGACAAGATACTGGGTTAGGTGGATCCCTGGACTGATGCAGTATGGCATTTCCTGTGCTCCTAAAATGCTGTGAAAAGTGAAATCAGAGCCCAAGGTTTTACAAGTGTTGTCTTGTTTGTAATTTTCGGAATTTCTAAGGACTCTGAGTTCCCGGTTCTTGGGCATGCTGTTTAGAATGCCTACTTCTGACTCGGCTTCTGGCTTTTCATTTTACAACTGTGCTGATCAAGTTGTATGGGAAGTGAGGTGAATGTGCCTGAGGTCACATAGCCTTTGTCTCCTCAGAATCAGGACATAATATTTAGTACTTACCTTGCGCAGCAGCTCTTCGTATCCTTGAAATTCTGAACACACGCTATTATAGGTCCACCTTTTGCAGTGGCCACTATACTTCATTGCCCCATTAAGAGAATATGGTGAATAGCAAATAGTGCAACATCAGTTGACCACACTGCAGTCCACAAGCTGTTATGGAAACTATAATTTTTGCCAGGGAGAACACTGATTGGAAATGCTTAGAGATGGATATTTATAGTAAAGGCCCGTCAAGATGCCTGATTGTATATCTTTAGAGTAACGTCTTTAATGTAAAGATACTGTTGACTTGACCATTGAACTATGCATTTTGAGAGTTTTACTAGAAGCATTCCTGGATATGGGACTAGCTTACAGTGCTGAAGGATTTGTCTTTGACACTGGGCTAGCTATGATTGGCATCTTAAAAGTGCTTTCAGCACCAGCTCTGGCCATCTTTGATGTCAGCGGAGTACATTAAAATCTATCCACAGTCCTATACCTCTTTGCCATGTTTCACAGCTCTCAACTATACAAAAGCAAGAAAGAACAGCATGTAAAAAGATCTGTATTCTATAAGCATGCTCTTATCAGACATGATGAACATTTTTATTCTCTGAAAGATGTAGATACCCCAATGAGCTTCCTTATGTTCGTTTGTACTAAATTACCTGTAAAAAAGAAATCAAGAATCACTTTTGCTTCTCATGTAGTCCCTTTAAAGATGCATAACGCTTAAGCCACTGCCATGTTCTAGTTTTCTTTTAACCACACATTTAGTGACCCTTGAAAAACAGGACTGAAATATAAAAAATAGTCACAGAATGTATGGAGCTGTGCAAAAAATTTGCACTCTCATTCAGATTTCGGGGTCCTAGCCATGACTTTTCAGCATAGTAGATATTGCTGCCTTCTGCACTTCTACCTTGGATTTCAGTTTATTTTGGTGAGTCAAGTGTTCCAATCCCAGTGTTGTGTTTGTTAGTTTCTGCAGTAGTCATATTTGGCCAAGTTGTCGTGTTCTTTTTGGGAATCAGATCAGTATATAAGTTTGTTTGCAGTAGTTTTTTCCAGAACACTAGAAACTGCTTGTAACCAGAAGTTCCTATTAGCATAAATGCCCCCAAAGTTAATTTTAAACAGGCATCAGATATCATTTTCCTGATATTAATTCACTTTTGTGCTCTATTGTACTTTAGTGCTCTGCGCTGATTCCTTTGGCTCTCAGTGGGCCAGAAGCCTAGCCTGTTGTGTGATTTGTTTCAAAACAGAGTTGTGTGTGACATAAAACCTAGTATGCAATATCACTGTCCACATTCTCATGGTCCAGTTGTCTAGAAAACGCTGCTGTTATTTTTTTATCTTCCACCTCATTCTGAATGGGAAAATAGCCTTTGTGGTTTTCGTCTTTCCTCTTTATTCAAGACCAGCTATGAAATTTGCAATTTGTTTACTCTGGCCAATCCTTGAAATCTATGATTGTCATAATTTACAGGACCTGATTGTTAAACCTGAAGATAAAGGGAAAAGACAAAGGAAACAGAGTGAGATGTAGTTCCTCAGAGATGGAAATTATTAATTAGTTTTATTATCCAGAACTTGTCAGTCTACTAATCCTTCTATGCCAAGTGCTTTATGCCTCCAATACTCTGTTCTGTCAACTTTGCTGAACAATATAAAGACTAAGCAAAACAGTTTGGTTACCATCTTTATTTGTCACACCAAACAATTTTGTTCTCCCTTGTATGTGTCAGCTTTGAATAGGGAGGGAGAAACTAAAATCTCCTTAATTTACATTCTAGATTGTTTATAATTTGGGGCTTTTATCCAGTTATACATGTATAATCTTCTGCACTCCAATAAAATAATCTTCTTTAAAGCAAAGGGGATGGGATATGATCTTTTTCAGAGCAAAAGACAAAAGTTTGCCTCGAGGAAACATTTCCTTTTAGCCTCTGAACACAAGAAAGAATCAAGAGTAAAATATGAGTCAGAATTTGAAAACAATGAAAAAATAAAACCAGCATCACCAAAGTATAGATATTGTTTAGATCTCTTCTCTTTAAAATTGACTGCTTGTGACACGCTACTGCTCCAGAAACTCCTTAAGAGCTCCAAACTAGAGACATCCAATATTTGACATTTTCACTAGAACAAACTAAAAATGATGCAAAGATTGAAAATCAGAAAGTTGAAGGAAACACCAAGTGAAAGGGAAACAAAGGAGCTAAGCAGACAACAATGAATTTGGTGCCCATACTGAGTGATGTTCAGCACTACTTAGTATTATTTATTGTGTCTCTGGCTTGCTGTCCACTACCCAGCTCTGTGCTGCATCACTACCCAAATTCCCCACTTCTTGTTTCCCAAACTGAGTGCTGCTTCCATCTCAAATCCTTCCCACTCCCTGCTATTGCTGCCAGAGTTTGTTTGCTGTTCATTGACTCTCTCAGATGAGTACAGGTGTTGACAATACTAACTTTTAGCCCAGCCAATATGTGAGGTTCCCCACCTTTCTCTCTTGGTAGAACAGTGCTAAATTCCCTTTTTTTCCTAGACCAACCTGGATTTTACAGTCCTAGAAATGAAATCTCAGACTCCTCCACAATATGCTGCTGAAATATCTTTTCCAGTTGTCATTAACATCAAAAAAAATGAAAAGCAACCAATTTCTCTTGGAGAGCATTCAGCTGCTGCAGGTCTGCTATTTGTCATCCTCTCTTTCGATCATTTTCTGCATCTCCCCGAAGCACGTCAATGCAATCACATCTCTGCCATGAAAGAGAGGAGGAAGGAGGCCTACTGTCGCTGCCAACACTCATGATAGGCATTGAAAGTCACACACTGCGACAGCTGCTCTTGTTCTCTCTGACACACTCTCCTGTTTACCTCCTTTTAAACAGTCTCCTTTATTTTGCAGCTGTACAGCATGAATGCAGAGCGAGCTGCTGAGCCTCTGTGATGAACCCTAACCTTGACAGGCTTTACTTGACCTCTGAGATTCTGAATCTTGCCAATGTTCGTTGTAGCTGGAAACATATGCAGTTTATGTAGGAAACGTGGCCTTGTGTTTGTCTCTCCAGTATTCAGATCTAGCTGTCGGTGCTCTTCCTACTGGGGAAGGTCCCTGCCTAACAGTGACCCTTTAATTCATGCTGAATCCCTGGCAGCCAGACTGTGCCCTGTGGAGGCTGCACGCTTGGGGCAGACTGCCTCAGTCAAGGGCAGGTGCTGTGGTGAGAGGTTCGACAGAAATCTGTGATAGGTCTGTGGATGGAGAGATGCTCCACAGATGACAGCAGGCATCTCATGAACACGGGAGTGGCTTTCCAGTGTCTGAAAGGGTGGGCTTGGGGATGTCTCAGTCAAAGTGAATTTCCTATTCCAGGGGTCCATGTCCAATCATCTCATAGTAATCTGTTGTTCTGACCTTTTCACCTGGTGAGTTGTGTAAATCAGGAGAGAGAAGAGTGAGCAGTGAAGGATGATACAGCAGTGAGCATCAGGCTGGGGCCCTCAATGCTCTACGGGCCACACGCTATGACCCAGGGTAAAATCTTTGTAGTGAAAGTACAGTATTGCTTTTGCGGGCTAGCTGGACTATGTGTGAAACACCTGTGTAGCTTAACTCTCTTTATTTAAATCAAGATTTGTTACAAAGTGTTTTTTGTTAAATATCTGCATTCTCTGATGCAGTGATTCCCCCAGGGAATGAATGAATTTACTCCCCAGTGCTTTATCTGTTTGAGAATGTTTAGACTCTTACAACTTTGTCATCTCCACCCATTTGACTAAAACTGAATCATCTGGTCATTTCTGACCAAGATATTTACCTGACAATAAGCTCCTTCCTTAAACTCATCTGTCTTTTTCTGATATTATTCTGTAAAACATATTCCAAAATCACCTTGATTAGCTTAGCTTTACAAAGGTAAATCCCCTTGATGTATTTAGACTAAGAAATAACCTCACCTGAATATCACACTGCTCCATGCTGTCAGTATTCATGGAGAGCTAGCAATCACTGTGTTGTCGGGTAGCTACTCAGTAGTTAGTTATTTTCACGCAAGTATTCTCTCCTGGAAACAGGGAAACTTCAGATGTTCCTCCCGAGGTGCTTTCCCAACTACCTTTTCCTCTGGCATAAGCCCATTCACCAATTCTAAATTCCCTTAAATTGGCTTAACTCTCAAAACCTTTTTAATCTGACTGATGGTTCCATGACACTCCCTAAAGGCTGACCTCCATAATCTTGACTTCTGGCTCTGACTCATTCAGAGGGTTTCCTGTCTGTTCCCAAACAGGAGTTTCACAATGCAAATGTGTGTGTTATGAGCAATTTATGTCACCTTCAGATCTTCAGCCTCTTTTACTCTCCAGTCTGTTGTTCTTCTATAGAACTTTCTCACAGCAACAAACTGTGCTGGTTAAAATTGGAACTGCAGCTTAGGCTGGGACATACTCTGCTCCTTTTATGAGTCAAGATATCCTCACAACACAACTCGAGTTCTGACACCTGCAGGATGAGTTAAACGGAGACTGCAGTGAAATGCAGCAATAACTCTCTGTTGATGTTCCAGTGAAGGGAAGGCAGCAACAATTTCATTACCTAGAAGACTGGAAACATTTTAGCAGGAATGTGCTTTATCTTTTGTAATGTTTTTATAAATAATTTATTAATATACTCGCTGCATTTTTCTGAGAATTTGGATAGGGAAGCTAAATGTATAGAGGACAGCCTATATTCTGAGAGAGAAGTACCAATGGCTCCATGATTAAAAAACATTTTCCAACCATTTTGAACACATAATCTTTATTTTAGCTGAGATTTCTGCTATTTTTGTATCACCTTCACCTTTTAAAAATAAAATCAAGGATTCACTCCCTAGATGTATGAGAAGACTGACATTAATTCAGGCAAACTAAAATGAAATAAAAGTACACAGGAGTTGCTTAAATAATCTGTGGTCATTTCTAAAAGAAGAGATGCATTTCCCTAACTGTTTTAGGACGTGTGCTGGTTTCTAATCAAGATGTATTATTAGAGGGGCAATGTAAAAAAGTCCCAAACATAGATGATTCCTGTAAAATTGGAAAGATTTTATGCTTTTGGCTCTTTGTGGAAACGATGTACCATTTGCACTTTACATGTGACTTGGGAGACTGAAAGCAGCGTATCTGTCACTTTATAGTTCCTGTAATACTGCCATGTGCTATTGGCTCTGCTAACGTAACACAGGATAGCAGCACATGACAGAACCAAGAAAATGTTACCAGGCGGCCGTTTGTTTAAAATTCTGGCAGGGCTGATGTGACATGGGCCTTATGCAAATAGACGACTATTTGTCTATTTTCAGTAACTTATACCGTGAGCACCTGCACTGACTAGTACATATTTTTTCTCAATAGCTCTGAAGGGACAGGAAACAGGATTAGTTCAGCACTGTCAGGGCACCCTGCTGAGATGTGGCGTCTGCATGGGGCAGATTACAATTTTAAAGACTGATTCCAGGGCTGGGAGTAGAGTTTGGGACCTGGTTGCTCACATGCACCTTCCACCTGCTTGTTTAGTGGGGTCTCGCATGCTGGGCTTGTGTATGTGTTCAGAGTCTGCTCTGCTTTCCGGATCTGTGATGCTATCACACAGTTTTTCTCACTCCAGGAACCAAATTGTACGAAAGCGCGCAGCTCTGTTGAAAATGGAATCAAACTAAAGACTCCAAGGTCTTTATTACTATTCTCTGTATACTGAGGATTAGGCTTTTGGTGACATTTAAATTGAATCCTAATGCTATTTTGAAATATATAATACACTACATTTATTTCACCTCGAGTTTGAGCTAATGGTTTATTAAGTTATGTCCCTCACTGTAACAAATCTCTGCTTCCTAAAACAGGATATTTAGACTTAAGAATGTGATGATTTTACTGTTCTCAGCTGCACACTGGCTTTAGATCTATGGATTTCCGAACATATTGTACTGTACACTTAAACTCCACCTTCTCTGAAAAGAAATCATCTGGGATTGGGGTGCAGAGTTTGCAGCGAGTTAATGAAGGAGCTTCCAACCTGTATGTCTCCAGGGCCCTTATGCCTCAGTGCCCCTGCTGCAATGAAAGTAGATGTTTACAAGCTAAAATTATATATTCATATGAATGTTTGTAAAATATTTTGTGTTATCACACCTGACTAATGTTGTACATACCCCTTTTCATCTCTCTGACCTGCAGGGTAATTATGAGGAGCGTGGACTGTTGATACTGAGGTTTTGGCACGGTGTAGTTTGGTTCAGTGACAAATAAGGTCATATGATTCCTAAAAAAGGTTGAGTGATGACCAACCAAAGGGCAAAGCCAACTGTGCTATAATGAAGAGAACTGATAACTCATGGGGAATAAAGGAGGTGTAGGGGGCACTTTGCTAAGGAAATGTACTAGATTGAGTGAGAAAAGGCATTTCCTTCACCTCCTATCAGGCGATGATGCTGATGTGTTCAGTCCAGTTAGAGTAGATAAATCAACTTCTCTGCCAGATGCTCTGACTGTGTTGCTGCTATCTTTGAAGCCCCTCACTGGCTTCAGGTTCAAGCTTTTCCTCTTTGTCCTGAAGGTCCTACACAGCCCCACTGCTGTCTTCATCTCTGTTCTCATAGCCTCCTGCTCTGCTGTTACTCTTTCTGCTTCTCCTAAGGCGCTTTCCTAACTCTCCTGTCTCTCGCTGCCGTTTACATGTGAGGGAGAATCTCCCATTTAGCTACTAGCTGCTTCATCTTGTTGAGGATAAGGAGGGAACAAAAATATCCATATATGTGAAATGCTTTCCTGGATCACAAAGATCCAGGGGATCATTGGAGTCCCACAGCCTGACTCTCCTTTACACTTAGGCCCCTTTACACCTAATTTATGCCCTCTTCAAACTGCTTTAGGTTGCCAGAGAGTCATAAAAAGACCTTGCTAAAGGAGAATCAGATGCCCCCCCCCAAAGAATATTTTTTACAGAGATTTATCTGGGTGTCAGACAGCTTTAGTATCCTCCTCCTCCTGTCAGCTTCACTTCTTTTTCCTGATGCTCCATGTGCTTGGATCATCTCCTTCTTCCTATACATATTGTTTTCAATATGTATAGGAAGAAGGATTAAAATTAAATTAAATTAAAAATAAATTAAAATACTCTTCTCATACAAAATCTTTCACCAGTCATTTTTCCTGGACTGGGCACTGCTTTGGTCTTGCACCGTCAGCCTGTACAATATAGTAGTCCCCTTACACCAGAACTTTCAGACTGATTGCTTTGTGTGTTTTTATTGATGTTTGGATACCAAGGGAATTACCCATTTGGTTACCCCAACATCACTTCACGGGGAGTCGGGGGGTGGCTTCCCACCAGATGGCTGCTATGATGCTTGCTGTTAAAAATACTTGACTAGATTAGACGCCTCTTACCTGCCATTTGCTTTGTTTTAGTATCAGAAGATGGGAAAGAAACCAGGTCTTCTGGCTCCAGCAGAATCTGTTCATTTGTTCTCTCATGTAATACGTAAATAAATTGCCCTTTATTCACCTTATACTGCTTCCTATATGTAAATTGGAACATTACTTAAATGTAATGTTGATTTGATATTCCACATATCTCATGAGTAACATGCGCTTGTTAAATGCTGAGTTCCTATATCTGCTAGATGAAAATTGATAGCTTGCATTTGGAGTGGGCAGGTCAAGAGCTTTTGGAGTTTGTACCTACAGGCAGAAAGAAATGAATCTGTTTATGTAAAAAAGTAACAAAGTGCACCTACATCAAGATTCTCGTACTAACTTTTCATGTATTGAACATTTCTGCAAACACTTAAGCTTGACTGTGCAACATCAGTGTGAAATATGAATCGTCCTCTGCGTGGAGACTTCAGGCCTCCCCCTGCAAAAGGGTGAATTCAAAATGTGAAAAGGTCAGAAAAATAGAGAAATGGTTTTATTTCAGTGCAGCCTGGTTATTATGATTCTATAATTCTTTTCTTTTTTTGTAATTTTAGGTATTTGTCAGACACCTGGGTGTGTTCAAACAGGTACCTCTTGTTAATTCATCTCTTGTGATGTGAAAAGTGTGATTATTTTAAACTGAAATCCCAAGCTTTTTCTACCCCTGCCACTTCACCCCAACCACAGTGAGAGCTTCCCTTTTGGTGAGCACCAGGTGGAAATTATTTGAAGTGGATACATCAGATTCTGCCTTTTTTCCTTACTGTTGCCAAATTCATTTCAGGAAAATGCCGAACTGAACCGAGAGAGATGGTTGTGCTTGTGACTGGCACTAAGTGTTTGCTAATGAATTCATCCAACTGAGTGAGGAGATGAAGAAACGTTCTGCCAGTCTGCAGAGTTCATTAGCCAGCACTGTCCATCTGCAATGGGCATCGGGAACAAATTAATAGATTCTTAAAATATAATGCCAGAAGGGACCATAGTGATCATCTTATCTGACTGCCTGAATAACAAAGGTTATAGGACTTCTGCAAATTAATTCCTCTTTGAACTAGAGCAGATCTTTTTGAAAAACATCCAATATTGATTTAAAAATTTCTAGTGATGGAATATCCACCACAACCTTTAGTCAATTCTTCCAATGGTTGATTACTCTCTGTTAAAAAAAATATATTGTGCCTTATTTCAAGTCTGAATGTGCTTCGCTTCAACTTCAGATCGCTCTTGAAGATCCATGTCCACAACAACCCCTCTATGAATGAACAAGACATTGATCTGTTTTTAAAACTGTCTGGTGCTGTGTCCATGCCACTGGTGAACATACTCATAATCTTAATCACTGTAACCCCTGTCAGTCCTCCTCCATCCCACCCGACTTTCATGTCTCCCCTTCATCATGCCTTGTCTGAAGCCAGATTGTGAACTTTGGAGCAGAGCAATTAAACATGACAGTCAGGGGCTGAGCTGGAGACACGTGAGAAGCCGTGAGAGTAATTTGCTAGGTATGAGGGTCATAACTGTATTTTGGCATGGAGATTATATGCCTTATAATCATAAAAAAGAGACTTTTACTTAATACAAAGCAACTGCTTTCTGTGATACTAACAGATCTCATAAAATAATCTGAGGATTTTTAATATCAAGCCGGGATATGTAAAGTGGCCTTTGTGTATGTTAGGGTATATACGATATACAACTCTTAGTGAAGGTTGGTAAAGGCTAGTACAAATGCCCAGAGATCATATTCTGCTCTATAGAATTATGTGATCACCTGGGAAGCCATGGGAGTGACAGGTACAATACACCATAATCTGTTCTGTTTGTGTTGCTCTGCAGTCCTAATTATGAGACTTTCAACAGCTACAGGAGGATATAAAAATCCCTTTGGGAATATTAATTCACTTGGATATTTGATCTCAAATATGAGACACTGTCTTGCTTTTGAATCTAAATATAAAGCCTGCCAAATTCAGGAAGAGAATGAACTCCAACCTCAGTCACCTTCATGCCAGTGCTGTTTGTGCCAGGTTACAGTGTAATCCTCTTCAAAGTGATTTGATGGTTCTGTTTAATGTCATAGTGAAAGGGCAAAAGCCTGAAGAAAATAGCAGTAAATGGCTTTTTCTCTAGACCAGGCATCATACCTGAGGGTATAATTTTCTGAGTCAAGAAAAAAGTGCTAGACTTCCCTTATCATAAATTTGTTTCTGAGTTAAACATCAGCCAGTCTTGCTTCTGCTTCATGTGATAGCCTTCAGAATGCACCAGTACTTCTGCTGCATTGATTAGACTAGCAACCAGATTTATTAACTATCTGCAGTGAGGAAACCATGATTTACCAAGAATGAAGTCAAAATTCATTTTTATCAGTCAGATCCTTCCAAAATGCAACAGTCTGAGATCATGAAATCAGGTTTCCCCAGAACATTATATAATAGCACAAACCAGCCCTATCAAATTAACTGTATCTGCACCATGTTCCCCTTTTATGGCCATGTATTCAAAGTCATTTTGGGGGAGAGGGTGGAAATTATCTGGGATCCTCACCTTCCTGTAATGAAGGAAAAGAATGTATTTAGAAACATAAAAAAATTCGCAAAGACCCATCTAATCTGGTGTCCTGTCTCTGGCAGCAACCTGCACTAGATACTTCAGAATAAGACCTATCCTCCCCTGTAATGTTCCTCACTCAGAGTTGCTTTACCATGGGGATTTTTTTTCCCACACAATGTGCAGTCAACTTGTAGACCTTGCCAGAGGATGTTGTGAAAGCCAAGACTATAACAGGGTTAAAAAAAAATAGATAAGTTCATGGAAGACTGGTCCATAAATGGCTATTAGCCAGAATGAGCAGGAATGGTGTCCCTAGTCTCTGTTTGCCAGAAGCTGGAAATGGGCAATAGGGAATGGATCACTTGATGATGACCTGTTTTGTTCATTTCCTCTGCGGCACCTGGCATTGGCCGCTGTTGGAAGACAGGATAGTGGGCGAGATGGACCATTGGTCTGACCCAGCATAGCCGTTATGTTCTTATGATTTCTTCCTGACACTAGTGGTAAGATTATGGAGTTGAGAGCACAGGCCCTTTTTATGCTAGCCAGAATGGCTGCATGGAAGCCTGGTCATGTGTGTCACCACACAGCAGCATCCTCAGCAAAACAAGCTGCAACAATGAGGCTCTAAGGGCCTAGCTTCCTATGAGAGTCTGGAAACCAAAGATGTCGCTGGATGGCAGCAGGATTGTGCCTCTTAATTCTCCATGACCCTCCCGGTAAATAACAACACATTCGCCTATGCAGCCTGCAAAACAATTATTGGTGCCCACAATGAGAATGCTAACTGTCCAAGGAATAGAGACGATCCTAGCTGGAAATTTTAATATTCTGAACATTGCAAATAAGATCCTGAAAGGGACATGTAGGCAAGAGGATGGTGTGCTATCTACCTAGAGCCAAGAGGTGAAATGTGACTGTTAGAATGGATAGACTTAAGTCAACAGTTACATCCATTGATGAGGGTGGATTTCAGCACTAAAGATTTTGCTTCCTGGGATACTGCACAGCTTGTTGATGAGATAAGGGGGATTCTGAAGGATGCTGAAGGAGAAGAAAGTCCAAGTGACCCGCTCAAGATTTTTCCTGTCCTGCAGGCGAAGGCAGGCAGAAGGTAGAAGACTCTGGAAGTGAATCCTTGGTCACATAAAGGATTTTGGTTTTGTAGAATGTTGGCCCAGCTTCTGTGGGGAGAAGGGTCTGTACAGTTTGGATGGCCTTCATCTCAGTAGAAGGGGAACCAATCTTCTAAGGGACTGGCTGGCTAAACTAGTCAGGACAAAGGGTGTTAAGAGGGGAAAGGGAAGGATAAGATGAGCACTCATTGAGAACTAAATATTAGGTATTTCAGAAACTAAATGCTTTAAAAATGAATATGTTTAAAATGAATAGTACAAGATCTCTACAAGGCAAAAATAGTCAAGGGAAGATGTATTTAAAATGATTTCAAAGCAACTATAATTTAACTGCTCCTGTGTCCTTTTATTGTTAGATTTGAAGTACTTTAACTTGTAAAAAGAAGCCACTCCTACGATTTTCTGTATAAAGCCAATGTTATGATGGGCAGATGTGTCTCTGGGTTTATTTATTTTCTCTGGTATGGAATAGCATAGAAAACTTAATGGGATCACCTCAGAAAAGCTTTCTGCACTAAGACAAAACTAAGTATTCTAGCAGAATCCTGCTGTCGTTTCAAATAACAGAATTCTTGCTTTCATGTATTTATCTGAGAGTATCACAAAACTTTTGTTTTTGTCCCATTGTTCAAATTGACTGTTTGTTACAATGATAGGGTAGGCACATGTTACTATCTATTGTGAGCTTATGTTGTAATATATTAATATACTAAACTACCTTTCAGGAAACACTTTCTGTCACTTTGTAATAAAAAATGATGAACTTAAAACAATTTAGTGATTCCTTTCATGTCTTGCTGGCATTCTCTCCCTAGACCATGCTATCATGGAGAACAAATATTTAACAATGAGTTCTTCAGTCTAGCAGAGAAAGGTCTAACACAGCCCAGTGACTGGGAGTTGAAGCAGGACAAATTCAGACTGAAAATAAGGTGTACGTTTTTAACAATGAGAGAAATTAGCCATTGTAATTATTTATTGTGGATTCTTTGTCACTGACAATTTTTGAAATCAAGATTGGATGTTTCTCTAAACGAGTGGCACTAGGAATTCTTTTGGGGAAGTTGTGTGGTATACGTTATATCGAAGGTCAGACTAGATGAGCACAGTGGTGTCTTCTGGCCTTGGGATTTATGAATCTGAGAGATGCAATTCAAATCAATTATTGAGATTTGCTGGGATATGTTGCCAGGCTTTCAGACATGGATGGCAGATGGTCTTCTGTTTAAGGAATGAACTGGGACTTAGGACATCTGGGTTCAATTCCTGGCCCTGCTACAGACTTCCTGTGTGATTACTGTGCCTCAATTCTCTAGTTGTTGTGAGGATAATAAATTCATTGATGTTTGTTAGGTGTTCTGTGGACGTGGCCTAGAGATGACAGTGTGGTGATGGGGCCATATGTTATAAGTGGAGAAAGAAACTAAATTCTGCTTTTGAAGAAAACAGTACACTGCACTGCTGCTGGGAAGTAGAGTTATAGATGGGCCCAGAGAGTAGAAGGTGTTGACATGACTTGCTAATTGAAAGGGTTTTTCAATTTTTGTTTATTAATTTTTGTTCCAGTATTTCTTTTATTTACCAGGAATGATTTTAACAGAGTTCTTGAGTTATTAGTAGGTCTTTGTATTTGGACTAGTTTGGGGGGCTTGTATGGTTTTTTTCCTCTTTTTCTACTTTTTCCCATTAACATTTGTTAGAGGCTATTGTGGCATTTTATGAACGTTTACTGAGAGTTAAGCTCACAATTCGGGTCAATCTGTAGACCCAGTTATTACCACAGTGCTGCTGCTGGGAGCTGAGCTCAGATCCCCCCCTACATGTGCAGGGGGCTGCCTCACATCCTCCTGCTTAGCAATGTCATGGGATGTCCATGAGCGCTGGATTCACATTCCTTGGGTAACACCCGCTGAACAGCAATCCGTCAATAGAACAACCCCACCCTCCCGAAACTCCTACCCTCCCAGAAAAAAAAAACATGCATGAGCGGCCAATTTACCTAGATTTCTGTAGAACCTGAGATGGCTAGAATAAAATATATTGCTTAATGTTTATCTTAACTAAAGCATAAATCCCAGAGTTTCAGTTTAAAGGTACAACATCCAAAGAGATAATTAAACCATCATTTGTAGCAAAAATTGGACAGCCAAGAATTGCACTTGTAAATGCTGAAGCTGCATCTAGGGAAACTTGAAATCTGTAGAGAAAGAGACACAAGATTGTTGAATTATGTACTATTGTCTGCAAAATAAACGACAAGTTACTATGTCTTGCACCAGACTATAAGACTGGATTCAAAGCAGTGGATTTATTGAGCTGCTACTGAGGAATGAGAGATACAGGCCTGCAGATAATTGAAAAATCATATCATTGTATCCGCCCACCTGACAAACTTCTCTCCTTGTGAGTGACAGAGGCTCCTGTTAATGTCCCAGCTACAAGGATTGCAAACACATCACTCCTCTCTGCTGCCATTTTGTTTGTCATTTGTGATAATTGTCATTTATAATTCAGCAAACAATAGCAGTCTTGTGCTGTTGTGTAGGGGACAGAGAAGGTTGCTGGGATTTTTAGTGTTCTTTATTAAATGAAAGCTCATTTAATTTACATTTTTCCTGCAACCCTGTAAAGCCATTTGGAATAGATCCCACAGTATATGAGGCTGTTTTCACTGCAGGCAGAAACTACATTTTGTCTTATTAATCATACAGAATGTTTCCCTTTTATCTTTGTTAACCTCACGGATGGCATTGCAGACAGCCCAGAGTCCAGTCTGAGATCAGTGCTGCTTCTTCACAGTTACAACACATCGATACCTAAGCGCAGAGGTGGTCTCCACATCCACAGGTCTTGCAGTTCATCATTAGTTGCATTTTTGGATTGATAAAATGTACCTCCGTTTTGGGCTTCCTGCTTCCTACAAAAGTATCCAAAGATTTGGTGGGGGTAGAAGAAGCTTGTGTTACATCCACTGCAATGCTCTCTCCTTCCCTCACCCCTCCAGTGGGAGGAATTTGGGAATCCCTGCTGCAGAATTCCCACAGGTGAATCTGGTGCAAGTGACTGCAGGATCTGTGCTTGCCAGTGACTAAAGGGAAGTGGGTGGGAGGAAAGTCTGGGGTGTGTTTTTTTCAGTGCCCAGTGCAATGGGGCTGGGGCTGCAATACAAATGATTAATAATCATCCTTAGGGCTTGAGGTATCACCCTGGGCTCCCATCCTGATGGAAGAATTAAAGGAACCCCTCCTCCCCCGAAATACCCAATGCAGAAATAATCCAGGTAGAGAGAATTTGACCCTAGGGAAGTCTTTAGCTGAGGACAGTTTTACTATGTAAAGCATCTCAAGGTATAAGTTTATGTGAACTATAAATGACTACACTGAGCAAATCTCCATCAATAATTTACTCAAGCTCTTAATCTGCCCACTGGAAAATACACCCTGGGACTTGGAAAGTAAGTTAAACATAACAAAGACATCTCAGTAAATTTGTTAATTTTTTTTACCTTTTTAAAAGGTAGTTAAAGTCCTTACATTTCCCTTTTTCCCTTTTAATCCGCAAATTAGTAATTGACTCCTCAGCCATTTCAACTGTTCTGAAAAATCAGTTTATTCCTGATTCAATGAGTAATGTGTCGGATGTCAGTTCGTCGTTGACTGTGTGTGATTCTGTTGGGCAGTCTCTCAAAAGAAGCTTAACTCTGTTTAAACGAAATTAAAATAAAAAGAAACAGTCAAAACAAGAGTGAAATCCCTGCAAGTTGCATGGGAACTGTTTAAAAACACCATAATAGACATTCAAATTAAATGTATGCCCCAAATTAGAAAAACCAAAACAGCAAGAGGATCAAAAAATGACATCATGGCTAAATAAGAGAGTAAATGAGGCGGTTAGAGGCAAAAAGGCATCCTTTCAAAATTGGATGTCAAATCCTAGTGAGGAAAGGAGAATTAAACTCTGGCAAGTCAAGTATAAAAGTATAATTAGGCGGTACAAAAAAGAATTTGAAGCACAAATAGCAAAAGACACAAAGTAAAAACAATTTTTGTAAAATACATCAGAAGCAAGAAGCCTGCCAAACAATCAGCTGTCCACAAGACAACCCAGGTGGAGTAAGGTGAGAGAAAGAGGTCATATTTATTTGACTCAGTTATTTATATTTATGAAGGGTTTTCTCAAGACATACAATTTTAGGGGGACTTTCTAAAATATCTCACATCTGTGGCTTTTGCATCAGAGTCCTTACTGAAATTTTAGTCATATCAGTTTTCTTCCATGTATTTCTCTCTAGTTTATACTGCACCTCCTCGTTGTACCTTAAACCCTGTCACACAGATTTTTTTCCCCTTAAATCAGAGAATATTCCATACTTCTCCAAAACTCATTGCTAAAACTTTATACACTGAAGTACTCTGGGGAGTGTTTGGGTTATTTAGCTTGATTAGTTTTTATTTGAGGTTTGATCACAAAACAATTGTGGTATCTCTCTGTAGTTATCATGCACTCTGTTTTCTTTAGCCACAGTACTATTTTTTAAAGATGATAAAACATAAACATATATAATGCTTTCAGTCTGCAAATAGGAACCCCCAGTCTGGAGTGTGGTCATGTAAACATGCACTCCGTTTAATCAAAGTACTTAAGCACATACTTATGTCCCACTGACTTTAAAAGTTAAGCATGTGCTTAAGTGCTTCGCTGATTTGTGGTCTTAGAAAGGATTTTTCTCAGAATATCCATATCAGATATTTAATATTCCTGAGAACTGCTGCCATTCTGAAAAATTACAGCCAAAGCCTGTCCAGTTTCTTGGGATTTAATCTGCATTAATCTCAGTCAGGTTTTTCTCATCTCATGTTTACAGTAATTAAAAACTAGATGTAGCTGAGAATAGGAAACAAACTAAAAAGCAGAGGTGTTGCCTCCTCTGTTCTTTTGAGGACTTGCCTTATATGCATCACATGAACTCTTGTAAGAAAAGGAGCTCATGTGAAAAATAAATTTCCTCCAAAGGAAGGAGGACGGAACTACTACATCAGTCTTGATGGGAGGGTTGAGCAAGGTGCAGAAATCAGCCCTGAACTCTTCCTGCAGCACTTGGCACCTGTACAAATAGCTTGGGTCTCAAATGCTGTTATTCTTTCAGTTTTATTGAACATTAAATCCATCACCAAAATATGCAGAAGGAAAAATGAATGCAACATCTCTCAAGATCACTTACGTGGATTGTTTCCATGGATGTACTGTAGTGGCTTTGCGCTTTGTTCTAATAAAGCAGCATCAATTCAGGAAGCCGTACATTTCATAGCCTGAGCTCCAAATCTTAGAGCAATGTTCCTCTCTTCACTGAAGAGTATAGTAGTGCAAATCTACTCTAAATAATACAGCCAACCTGTTCAGTGCAGCACTCAGATTAAGGGAAATTATATCATTACGAGATCTCACCTCCTATTTGCCATGTACTGACCTGTACCTTAGAACTCTTTCTTCTCAGAGCCCCAGTAACCAAGTGACACAGGCAGAAGTAGCCATACAAGCAGGACAAGTTCTAGCATCTGTGGCACTCCTGCAGCTGAGAGCAATCCATGCACATGGCCCCAAATTCACAATAACATTTAATTTTTAACCCATTTAACTTTTATTTTCTGGTTTAACTTTGTGCTGAGAAATTGGGGGAAGTTTGAGGGACAGGCAGAGGGAGGAATGGGGCCAGGTTTTGTGTCTCTTACGTCTTCTTCATTAATGTGAATGATTTGTATTGTCCAGTGTCTCCTCCCAACTGTGTGGTGCCCAGTGTAGCTATATAGTCACACATCTGATTTCCCAATAAAAGTGAACCTGCCTACAGGAAGCCTAGAGTTCGATGTGACCTGTTTTGGTGGACACCAAGTAGGAGATGTTCTTGGAGGAAGGGGAGCCAGTTGTACCAGCAGCGCTTTTTGAACACTGAACTGCACAAGGCCATGGGCAGACAGCGGTGGAGTTGGCCAGCACAGTCTCTGTGTGGAAACAGCTGCAGTTCTGTCACTGTGAGATCTGGACCAAATGGGAAAATAAAAGTAAAATAAATGTGTTTTCTTCCCAATTCTCTCTCCATTGACAGCTTCACTTGTTTGTGCAGTTTCCAGACAGAAGAGATGTGTGAAGCAGGTGCTCCACTGTCCCAAAACCACACCACTCTCTCTGCTAGGGGCACTAAGACACAGTCCATAGGGCATCTCACAGCAACACACTGCACTCAACAGCCTGGCAGCCCAAAGCCTGTACTGAAGAGCACTTTCCACAGTGAAGACTTGTGCAGCTCCAGTCTGCCCCACTGTACCTAAAAATCTGACCTAGAACTACCGCATTTTGGCGGTACATGGTCTCTGAACTGTAGCAATAGACTCTGCTAAGAATGGGGCAGGGAAGTGAGAGGCCAGAATGAAATGAAAGGTTTTAAACCGTAATTCCCCTCTAGTCCAACCCATCCTGTAAGGAAGGAGTCCAGATTCTCATTCCTTCTTCCACTCTCCAAGGAAAAGGAAGCACTCACAAGTAAGACATCGCTCTGAGTTATACGTCCACCACAGAACCTTTCTAAATAAGTAAAGCTGATATTTTTAAAAGCCATTTTTTCTAATCTGTTTGCATTTGCTCGAGCTTGACATGTACATATTTATCCATTGCTTAAGCCATTAATCAGGAAATAGGAGCTGAATAAACGGATCGTTGGGCATTCTTCAGAGATGGGTCTTGGGTTGAGCTTTAGCATTTCCTCAAATATGTTGCTTTGCTTTTAGCTTTTCAGTCAGCAATAATTTCAGTGCAAGGCATCAGTCTGATAAAAGGGGGAAATGAATGTGTTTGCAGAAGTAAATTACAAGCTCTGGGCCACTGGGTTTGGAGTAGAAGATGAAGGGAAAGGTCTAAACGGAGTGATTTGTTACTACCTATGTGCTTCTAACTTCCTGATGGTCACCCTTTGACTCTTTGCCTTTATGTCAGCTTGGGGAAACTGTTTGTGTATCCATGGAGAATTCATGGTAGGATAGTGTGGTATAAAGGTTTTATCAGCATGAGAACAAGATGATTTTTACCCAGGAACAGATCACATAGGTCATTCCAAGTGAACGACAATAAAACCTCTACACCTCACCTCACCATCATGCATTCTACATATGAATGAACAGAACATTTCAGAAATGTTTTCAAGGGTTTTCAGAAAGGTTAGTAGGACTATTTTAAATTTCTCTCTTGCTATAAATCTGAATGCCCTAGTTACTGTATGCAGCTGTGCAGATTTAGATGGAGAGAAAAGTTATAACTCATTAGAAAACTAACAAGTTCCTAAAATAGCCTTTCTATGCATAATAAAGTCTGATATTTTTTGACTTTCCAGGGGTAGAATTGGCCAGTCTGTGTTGGTTTAAACAATTGGGTTTGTCCTCCCGCCAGGAATAGACAGAATGTCAGCCATACTTACAGGAGTGGGGACTGTACCCTGTGAAGCAGTGACTCTGAAAAGGATTTGGGGGGAAGTGGTGGATAATCAGCTGCATATGAGCTTCCAGTGTGATGGTTTGGCCAAAACAGCTATTGAGATCCTGAGATCCATGAACAGGGCAATCTCGAGTAGGAATATAGAGGTTATTCTACCTCTGTATTTGGCACTGATGACAGCAGGGACTGTCACAGCTCTCTACCTGTCTCCTGTGTAAATTAAGCAGGGTGGAATGAGAAACATGGACGCTCCATTTACACAGAAATTATACAGAGGAATGGGAAGCCCACAGAAAGGGAAGAACAGCAGGAGGTCATCCTGCCTCTTGAAACAAGTTAATTGAACTTGGTAAGATATAAGCAAAGACAGAAGCTGACTTTGGCATCCATCACTAGACAGACACAAGGGAACAGAGCCCTTGCAAGCTGAGACAGAGAGGCCCTTTGACCAGGGTGGAGTTGACGTGTCTGGAACTGAGTATAGGTGAGAAAACTGCTTGAGCAAAGATCTTTCACCTAAGAGGACAAGAGAAACCAGCACCTTGTACTTTTGTCAAAGGCCTGGACAGAGGGAAAGTCATCTATGGCTGGGAAGAAGAATGGCTGTTGAGAGAAACCATGCTGAACAAAGTCTGTCTTGCTAGATTGTTTTAGACCGTAAGAAGCCTTTTTTGTTTTGTTTTACTTGGAATTCTTTTTGTCTTCATTCCTTATACTTAAACTCACTTAGTCCTATGTACATTTTGTTAATACATTTATTTCATTTTTACCATAAACCAGCTCAGTGCTGTGTTTAAAGGGAAGAGTGTATTCATCCTAGTTGAGTTAACATGCTGTGATGTGTTTTGTCTTTTGAGGAACAAATGAGCCATATGTTTTCTCTGAGCTCTCCAGGAGAGAGCTGAACATTGCAAAGCACATGGTGTGGGGAACATTTGAGATGGGGAGTGTGTTGGGATCACTTTCCTTTTGTAACCAAGGCTGGTGGGAGCCAGGTGGTGGGGCTGTGGACAGACTGCTGGGGACAGAACTGCTGGCCCAGGGCTGTTTGGTGCACAGACACTCAGAGTATGACCTGAACACTGGTAGGCTGGTTGGGAGCAGCCTAGGTTGGGAGCTACAGCAGCAAAGAACTGTGAGGCAGCCAGGGTTACAGGACAGGTGGAGACACAACCTGGCACTGGTCTGGATTGTACCTCAGAATGTGATGTCCTCCCAATGACCTCTGGCTTCCTCTGCCTTTGGAAATGTAGTGACTAGGCCTGCGCCGTCCCCAGTTCCAGCCCAAAACTCCTGTTTAGAGGAAGGAAGAATAAGGAAAGGACTTGATTAAAAAGTGCATGTGCATTTTTCTCTTGAATGATATTTGCAGTGAAGACTGTGCATGGAATTTATACTTTTTCCATATGATTCTGACCGGTTTTAGTGCACAAGTTCTGAGTAGAAAATGTAGGCAATAAAAATTTGATGTGGTACTGTATAGAGCTAAGCAGAATCTTTTTAAGAATTCCAACTCTGGAATATTTATTTTGTGTCTAACTTCAGTTTTAGTGCCTATTTCTGTTCTGTGGATGCCCTCTTTAGCCTGTTAACCAGTTTATAAAGAAATCGTCAGCCTCTCCGATTCATATTGAATGTGTCTGCATCACAGAGCAGGCATGAAATGTTTCGTCGGTCACTGGGAGTGAAATTTCCAGTGGAAACCACAGCTGTCTAGAGTTCTCCGTTAGTTCTGTCACCAAAAAAATCAGTGCTTTGTTTAAGCTTAATGAAGGGGCCAGAGGTCTTCAGGCTCACTTGAGCTAGGTGAATTAGGACTATAGAGGATAAAATATTATCAAGTCAGTGGGCAGTTCTGTAGCTGACAAGAAGGTGGTGCACTTGATTTATATTAAGTTGTGAAGTCTATTGAGAAATAGAAATAAATTTACTGAGTTTTAGTAGGGAAAGTGTAATAAATTTTGATTTATTATCCTCTGATGCTTGCACTTGCTTATCATGCAAAACAAAAACGATGTAGGGACAATAGAAAATGGAGCTGAAATGGCTAGGATGAAAATTCACCATCTAAAGCTGAGAGTTGTCGGCTCCTGAATAGCTGTTTCTTGTAGTGGAGAGAACAAGTGTTTGTGCTGATCATGGCTTCTTCTAACTGTCCATGCACAAGGCTGTGGTTGACAAAACTGATCCTTCACCTTTTCAAGGCAAGCTGGAATATTATTGTCCCTTCCATGAAACAGTTAAATAATTCTGGTTCTGCCCATTTCCTTCTGTGGCTTTAGCCAAACCACTTAGATAAACATTTTTCCAGTATAAGTCGTACCTCTGAAATCCAGGTCCAAAGTGTTGCAAGTTGGGCACCCAGAAACATCCAAAGTTGGAGGTGATTTTTGAAAACTTTGGCCTGAGTGTACCTGTCTATGAAAAAGAGAAAACACATGCTTACCTTCCAGGGTTTAATATCTTTCAGTGCTGTGAATATGAGAAGTGCTATATAAATGCACTTAAGATATATAATATATCAGGACACTGTGTATTCTGCAGCAGACTGTGCCTAAATTCTGCAGTAAGGTCCTGGGATTGTGTGGCAAACTGTAAATTCTGCAAGAGCAATCATATTTATGCCTTTTACTGAATTAAATATGCAAATTACTAGTATAATTGTGACGGGATTCCTGGGGTGCAGCCTGGGAGTGGGGCACCGCTGGACCCCTTTAACTCTCCAGCCTGGGCTGTCTCTTGCAACATTTTGCTAGTGACAAGCAGCAAGCCCCTCCAGGCGCTGTGATTACTCAGCACAGCCATATGTGGAGCCCCACACCCAGTAGATTGCATGAATGCTCCCAGAACCACACAAAGAAAGGCACTAGCCAAATCCCCCCGCCCTCCCGCCCCCGCCCCCCGCTCTGTACCTCAGGAATATACCATCTTACACTGCTCAAGACAAGCAGTGCAAATTTATTAATTGGTTCACCACTTCAGCTGTGGAAAGTGGATATACACCAGCCTTTGCAAACCTGAGCAGGTTTACCAAACACTGCAGGCAGACTCACTGGCAAAGATAAACAGTAAAACAAGTGTTTTGACTACAGAAGATGTGTTTTAAGTTATTATAAGTGATAGGCAAAAAATCAAAGTGGTTACCAAGAGAAAAAATATATAAGCACGCAGTCTAAACTCTCAGCCCTATTAGACTGGGCAACACCTAGTTTAGGCAGTTTTTCTCAGTCACTGGATAGTGCAGTTCATAGTACACAGGTTTCAACCTTGAAACCTGGTCCAGTCCTCTCTGTTGGAGTCTTCAGTCTTCTGAGTGTCCTTGTTGCTTGCAGCGTTGGTGGGGGAAGGAGAAAGGCCCAGCCTGGGGCCCCTGTGTTCTGTTTTATACCCTCAGTCCATGTGAGTGGAGAACACAAGTCCAGGTGTGTCTGGTGGGTGTTGCTGAGTCAGAAGGTGAAGCAATATCCCAATGTGTCTCGTGTGAGTAAGTCACTGAATTGTAACTCCTCTGCTGGACAATGGCTGGTGATGTCTGTTCAGCACCCACCCGGGCATTTGTTACCTCCCATGTCATTGTCTCTGGAGAGTTAGCATCTGGGCGCCGCCCAAACCCAAAGCATATTTAAGTCGAGAATCAGAGAGGTAGCCATATTAATCTGAATCTGCAGAAGCGACAAAGAGTCCTGTGGCACTTTAAAGACTAACAAAAGTATTGAAGCATATGCTTTCGTGGGCTAATACCCGCTTCATCAGATGCATGCAGTGGTCAGATTAAAGATGCTCCCTAAAGGACGAGGTGCAAGAGAGTTGAAGTGAAGAGACAGACCCAGTTAAGAGTCTGGACTCTGGAATAAGTTAGGACTTTATGTAAGATAAACTTTTTGTTATAAAAATCTAGGTCTGTTAAACTAATTATCATGTAGATAGAATGAAAAGAGAACAGGCCACCCCTGAATTTCATTACACCTACCTCTATCCATAGTGTCCGATCCTTGAGCAAGAACCTTTTGTGCGGTGATCCAGTGGCCAACAGCATCAGTTCAGTGAAGTCAGTGGAGGTACACTGATTTGTACCAGCTCGAGATCTGGCCTGTTATGTCCCAGTGATAGTCAGATTGATACTCTGTCGGTCTGCCTGCAGAGGCAGCTGAACTTTTTAATTCCAGTTATTCGCATCCAGTCACTGTACTGGTGACAACAATACATTTTGCAATCTCAGCATCCATTTGCCACTTAACTCATTTGCTGAAGTCACTGTTTAGTAAAACAATAGATGTCACCAAATATAAGAACTCAAGAAATGTAGTGAAAATGCCTGAATAAGGGTAAGTCCACAAACTCTTCACATCAAGTGCTGCTTTAATCATTTATCTGGATTTTGGGAAAGGATTTTGACAACTGACCTTGGCTAGCTCTAGGTGGCAATGTAAACTGTCCAGAAATTCTATGGCATGCTGAGCTAAAACATTATTTTAGCATTTTAATTGAAAGTTCTAGAAAGGACACACATTATTGTGCATGGTGTAGACTTGAGCCATGCACTCTGAGATGGATTCTACCCAACAGGGCAAATCAAACCAGCTCCTCTCTATAATTTGTTAACAGAAAAGTGTTTTCCAGTCCCATGGTACTGGGAGGAAACTTGCTGAAATCTACAACAGGCCTTTTCCATCACTCTTTGTAAGTTTCTGTCTCCTCCCATGTGAAGCTCCAAAGGATAGATTTGTTTACTTGGCTCACTAGACAAGAGAGAATCTTGCTTGACATAGAAACAGGCCAGATGTGCGAACATCTTCTAATTCATCATCCGTTCGGTTTCTTGATCAAATACTTACTGCCCCATTAAAGGTTCAGATCTGTACATTGCTTGCCAGTCACATTAATTAACAGTCTTCTAAGTCATTGTGAATCACAGACAGGTGTATAAAGTATATATATTTTTCTCACTTAAACCTACAGTTTGTGTATTGTAAAAGAATACTTGTATAGCATCTTTTAGCTGGGGACCTCAACACACCTGTGCAGTGGGTAAGTCGTAGTATCCCGGTATTTACGGTGAGTAACCTGAGCCACACACAGATTAAGTGACTTGCTTTAGGTTACATAGCTAGAGAGGGAGAACTAGGATTAAAACCCTTTTCATTCCTGTACTCTTATTTTGTACCATGGGACCAAAGTCTTCCTATGTTTTAATTCTAAGTGAATCTTTCTTTATTGCACTATAATTTGTGAACATTATATTGTGGTAACTTGTCTGAAACATGAATTTCCTTTGTAAAGGAAACAGAAATGGGCTTTGTGGAAGTTTGAGTTTAAATTAACTTTTGTGCAGAAACCTCAGTACCAATGCAGTGGCTCCCCTCTCCTCGGGATGAGGAGTAAAGCGGGAGGCATTGTTGTAGTTGCCAACCCTCCAGGACTGTCCTGGAGTCTCCAAGAAATGAAGATTAATCTTTAATTAAAGATTATGTCATGTGCCGGAACCTCCAGGCAGATGTCCAACCAAAATTGGCAACCCTAGGCAGTTTAGAACTACCTTTCTAAAAAGACTACTAATAGTGTTAAGCTTATAAAGGGAAAGCAGAAGTTTCTTTTTTTGCAGTCTAAATATCTTCTACTATCCATGTTCCCAACCCAGATAACTGAACAAGTTCAGTTGTTAATGTAACAAAGTGAAAAGCATCACGATGAAAGAATGAGAAATCAAATAGTACAAAACAATTCTACAAACTTAGAAACGAAGTTTGGATCCATGTTTAGCATCTCGGTGTCATTGTAAAGAGTTTTAACAAGGTTCTGGAATAATGTACTGTAGGAAAACAGATTTTGTGGTCTTCAGCAGTAGACTCCGCTGCATCCATGAGTTATTGTCTTTTCAATGCATTTTAACACAGAGCTGGAGGCTCAAAACATTGAGAGCTTCTTACTAACATTTAGTGATAAATTTTTGTCTCCTGTGAGTAAACAATCTGCTTCTTAGTTACTTTTTTTTCAATTTAAACTTGAGTACATTGAAGCCCTCTTGCACAAACATCTATTTATGTCAAACAAAACTGTAGGGTTTGGGTTGCTTCCGATTTTTTACTTCTAGTGTTCTCATATCAAATCCTCACTCAGAAAATACTGCTCTGAGGTGGGTGGAATGGCATGTTGCTGTATAAAATACACCTGTGCTTTTTTAAAGCCCATGATTTTATGTTATGTTTGGTGTAAGAACGAAAGATTGTGGCATCCTAGTTGATTTCTGAATTGTTCGACAGACCAGACATTGGAGCTCATGGACATTCTGACCATTTGTCCTTCTGGTTTACTCTTTCTGGATTATTGTCCATCAGTTACCAAATGGAACACGATTTCTGAAGGCTTATAAATTAGGGCCATGTTACAGCAGCATCCCGTAGTGCTGCTATATTTTAGACAATGTCAGTGTTTGTATTATAAACCCCATTTTTCAGAAGTTTATAGCTTAGCCACAAAAAATCACAGTGTGCTGGGATTTTGACTATATCAGCCGCATCCTAGCCAGGTAGAGGATTCCTTCACATTTTTAAAAAAATAAACGTGATTTTGACCTTATTTCAAGAGAGAAAGTGTGTACTCTTGTGTACATAAAATTTCATAAAAAGCCTTATGTTAAAAGAAGGTTATTTATGCTACAAAGTCAAACACTTGAGAGTTCAGAAGTGCCAAATTTATGGTTGCTCGTGCAACCTTGACTCTTTCCCAATGTACTTCTGTCCTGCACACTGGATGAGATGGCTTCTGTGGGGAAAAAATGTGATTATAATGTGTATGTAGCAGGGCAGGCCCCCACGCCCAACCCGCTCTCTCCCAGGACAGGAGAACCCCAGCGCCTAGCCCCGGTCCCCCCCAGGGCTGTGGCGTGAGGACAGAGCTTCTCCAGTCTTGGGGCCACAGTGGGGTGAGTGCAGAAAGGAGCAAAAGGGGCTGCCGGGCTGCAATGAGGGGGGTAGAATGGGGAGGACCCTGTATGGAATGAGGGGAAGGTCCCAGGGAAGGAGGAGAAAGGGGTGTGGCTGTGCGTGGGGTCACAGGCAGAAGGGGCAGAACAGGGGCGGAGACACAGGCAGAAGGGGTGATGAGGGCCCCCACTTGCTCTGGCCCAGAGCCCCAGGAAAACTTAATCTGCCTCTGGCCTCTAAGAAGGGGTGGGGGGTAAAGGGGGATATGTGGTTTTCCCCCTACTTAAGATCAACATGTTTCATAGGATCGCTAATTATTGGGAGATTCCCTGCAATCCAGAGATATACAAGGCTTATGGAGGACAGGGAGATCAGTAGAAAGATGGGATCAGTCTTAACTTTTCTTTGTGTGGTTTGCTTTATATCAGTCTTAACAGTCTTCCCTGTACTGTGTGTGTGCATCTGTATGTTAATGTATTTTAACTTTATTACTAGAGTGCTGCATTAATTTTCCTCCTGAATTCTGCCTTATAAGAAGCACCCTATAAAATTTCTTTTCAGATGCTGCAGTAGCAAGAATACATTAAAAATTGGTTTGTTTTATAAGTCATATTGAATTATAGTCTGCATGGGGCAAATTTCTACCATCTCTTTTCTCTTGTGCTTCTCAGCATTTCTAAGCTAAGTCCAACCCTAAGTAACAACCTACTATTATAAGCATAAGATAAAATGACAGTGGATTTCATAGTGGATAATGATATGATTCTTATACTAAATCTAACCCTTAATCTGAGAATGGAGGTGGGATTCTTTCATGAGCACATCTGCATTGTCTTATGAAATACTTACGTCTTACATTTTTCTTCAAGTTGTGTCCTTATGGGATACTTGCATCTTTTATCACTGATTTTCGGGGCAGTGCCCGTTTAGCCCGTGCATGCACTCCAGAGATCCTCATTCCCCATATCACGGATACATAGCACTCTGTGGGCAAACCACCCAGCAGCCTGAGATGGAGTGTTTAGCATGCCCACTTCCGCTTTGGCCTAGTTTGGCTTTGAATTCTCAGTTCTGGTTTTAGTTTAGTTGAATTCTCTAAGCAGATCCCCTTCGTTATTGGGAAGTTTTCTTTTTCATACGGTCAGGGCTGGACTGTGGGCAGCCTGTGTGTGCCAGCCAGTTACCAAGTTGCAGTCAGGAGATGCGAAGTGGGATGGGATCAAGCCAGGTCAGGATAATAGGGAGTCAAGACCCAGCACCAGGTTAGACAGCAGGCAAATAGCAGAGTTGGGGATGGGACATACTAGGGTCAACAACCAAAGTCTAGGAGCAGCAGCAAGACAAGGGCTGGCACAGAAGCACGCAGGTGCTTTGCATCATTGCTCATACAGCTCCCCGTGATGGCTTCCTAATTGACATACCAGCATCAGCCAATCAGTGGGCTAGAAACTAGCGTCCTGGACTTTGTTTTAAAATATCAGCTTTGATGGACAACACTCTTCATTATCCTCTCTGAAGAGACTATACTATCAAGACCCTATCTAATGGTACCTTCCCAAAAGTGGAAAGAGGGGTTGGAACAATCATATTATCACTAACTTCCATCCTCCTTCACCACTGAGCTAGGGTCATGAAGGGCAGCTTTGCAGGGAATGTTCATTTTTATTTTTCAATACAGGACAATTTTCTGATCCCCCACCAGCTGGTAATCACCTACTTTTCCTTTCAGAAAGGTCACCTAGCAATATCAATTGTCATGTAAAAATACAACCTAATGCTATAGTTAAGACAGAGAACCAAAATGAAAGCCTCCTTGTCCTGTGATATGTATTGGTCCCCCTGCTGACTAGTGCAATTATTTTATAATAGGTTGCAAAAGCATCCCATATATGCTAAGCCTATTTAAGATCATGATTCTAAGTAACAACACCTAACACACACTAGACCGATCCAGTCTCTCTCACTAGCTACTGATGGAGTAGCTTTTTGGAGTCCGGTGCTTTATAACAGGGAAATATGTTTTAGAAGCAGACAATATATTTGTCCTGCTTTTTTTAAAAAAAGAAATCTTGGTTTTGCAGCAACCAGCTACATATATCTCTCTTGGCATTGTTTCCATGCATTCCCGAACTTTGTAACATGAACCCAGAGGCTGGTAGAATAGATGGGGAAGAGGAAAGACTAAAATACCGGCAGTTGCCCTGTAGAGTCATAAAATGCAACTCTACATTTGGGTTGTGCTATATTGAAGGAGCCATGTAACTGTGAGGGGCAAATCAGTTTCCTTGACCCATTACCAGGAGTGCCGGAACAATGGGTATGTGCTGAAAGCCATTGAACCGAACTGCAAATCCTGTCTATGATGGAAACAAATTCAAGCCAGGGGATGCGGCAGCACCCCCAGCATCCCTAGGTCCAGCACTTATGCCCATTACTACCTTTCCAAAAGCATGTCACCACTGAGAGAATGGCCCCTGCAGCTCCGAGGTGAAGCTATGCACGGGACAGAGCAAATGTACACAGCCTACAACATGCTCTGTGTGTTCAATATTTTTCCAGTCCCAAGTGCACATTAGATTTCTGCAGCCAAGTCATATGGTAGCCACTTATTTTCTGAATTGGGCGCCTCAGATAGGGAGGTTTGAGCAGAAATGCAAAAGCTCTGCAGGACCTACATGGGTTAGAAAGATCTAATAATAGGGTCACCTGTAAGAACAAACTCTTCCAAGAGGGTCAGGCAGCCTCATCCACTTTCAAGTAACCCTTTCGAACACAGCCACTAAAGTCACCTCTGTCTTGAGTTTGATTAAGAGAGTGCATCATGTACAGATCCAGAGGACAGCTCACTGATAGGACCAGCTCTAGCAAGACTGTGTCGGATATCCAAGGAGGGCAGAATTTATGTTTTCACTGACCAGGAGGGTAGTTAACATGGTGTAAGATGTGTGGTTGCTTTTACAGATATGAGATACTTGCATTGGCAAGAAATAAAACAAAATATATAGCATTTTAGGTACATTAATGACATTGTTCTATAGAGATATTTTAACTAAATATAAGCAAGGTGCATCCAACTGCCCCAGTCTAGAGATAGGAGAGAGGCTTCTTATAAACTCATGAAAATCAGGGGCTCCATTTACACCCTCCTTGGAATTGCCTCTCTGCATTGAATAAAAGCATCTCAACAAGAAGAGTTGAGTTATATCAGAATTATTTGTAAATTTGGAAACTAATTTTATTTTCTCTTTGAAAAAATGAGTTTGAATAAAATCACATAAAGCCAGCCTATGAGGAGTGTGTCTGCTCCAGATTCTGGTGCATCTTTGACCTTAGGGATACTTATTTACTAGCTGTATAGTAAGAAGATTGAAATGCATCATTAGCAAGCAGCATTATGTGTTATCTGGAGAAGATCCTAAAGGAGTAAATTAGGAGAGAAACATCTGTTGCTTTCTCTCTTTCTTTTAGTGCTCAATCTGGTGCTAATTGTGGCCTTTTGTGACCTTCTTATGTGTTCCCTCATCCTAAATATTAGAGGTGTTTTGTTCATTAACTTCTGATGTGTTGCAACCTTCTGGGTGAATTGGCTCAGAGATCCTCTCTGACACCCAGAAGGGATTTGTTAATTTCTTCTTTTCCTTCATTCTGTCAGGCAAGCTCTCAGAAATGGAGAGGATGCGTATTAGGGTAGGAGACAGGGAGTACCGCAGCAAAGCTGGGATCGGTACTGTTGTGCATTTCTTTCCTAAATGCGCACATACTCTCCCTTTATTGCAGAAGAATAGACATTGTTTTGAGTTTCTACAAAGTCCTGTGGGTGAAATTCTTCTCCTGGCTCTATGTACGAATAGCCAGCATTGGTGCAAGAAGGCGCCACAAGAATAGGGGTGGAATTTCCTACCCAGATCCTCCAATGAGTCTTAACTAGCTACTGTTCCTCAGCCTGGGAATAGCAATAGGAAGGCACGTCAAAGGAAGGAGATGGTGCATCCCCAGCTGCTCCTGGCTCACCAGGTAGTGGCCATGGAGAAGCATTTTCTCCAGATGACCAGAACAATGTGAACTTCCTTGCTTGATGTAAGACCTTGGCACGCTTCTCTAAGCCTTTATGGCCTCAAGATTAGCCACTGCAAGGTGCTCTCTATGGGGCTGCCCCATCTGGGAGCTATAATAGTACAGAATACAGCTGCTTACTTATCAAACAGTGATGTCGGTAGAGAGCACCTCACACTGCTTCTCCCTGGCCTGCGCTGGTGCCTGGTCATCATCTCTGAGGGAAGCTATACACTGAGATAGTCAGAGGTGCTCCTGCTGCAGCTCTCCCCACTTGCTCTCAGATAACCCCAGTCTGCGGACTCCAGTCCCCTTGCGCAGGATGGGTGGCGGAGATCTTTAGATGGGTGGGAGAGTTTGAGCTGTAGTTGGTTTGCTAGCTGGTGGTTGGTATGTGGTGCAGGAGGGTAAAATGTGCAGCAGATTTGGTTCTGTGTTGCTATTGGAAGGGTATTTAGAGCCTAGCTTATGCCACGTGACCACACAATTCAGTGGCAAGGCCAAGCAACCTTTTTAGGGTGTGTCCCTTTAGAGTTTTCTAATGTTCTTTCTCCCACTTGCTCTTTCTCTTTAGCGCCATGTTTCTACCTATCTGCCACTTCTCTCAGCCCCAGCACTCAACCACCCATACAAATCCTTCTCACCAAAATGTTAATATGGAAGGAGGCATCAAGATTTTACTTTGAGACAAAAGCCACTTGCATTTAAAATAAAGTACATCCTGTTGCTCTCCAGACTGACTCCTCTCTACTCCTCGTACACAATAGCCTAGCGTCTTTCAGTGCCACTTCTATGTCAAGCTAACATGCCTTCAAACTGACTAATTTGCCTACCCTGAGTGGGTCTGGAGCTGACTCCTAAGTCACTGTAGGACCCGCTCTGCCCAGGGAAGGCTTGCCAGAGGGTGAGCGTGAAGGCCACCTTCCTCAGGAGACTCCCCAGACAGACCTCCCTCACCAAGAACTGGGACGGCAAACCGGGGTCAGAGGGAGCCGTGGTCGACGAACCGGCAAGTAAACAAACCAGCAGGGCCCGCTAAGGGTGCTTACCCTGCGGTCCCGTGTGCCAAGGTTGCCAATCCCTGCTCTAGGAGGTAGCTAGTTGAACCTCCCATTCTGTGCCCCATGCGTTGAATCCAGCATCAGGCGTTTCATTCCTCTGCTATCCTGCCATCTTCCGCCCAAGCACTTATGAATTCCCTTAGATGATGGTGGCAGTGGTTCATCTTCCTGAAATAAAATGAAGGATTTATTCCATGTCATCTGTAGAGACTATCCTACCTCTGGAAAATGGGCTTCTTATTTTCACATCACACCAAATAATAGCACGAAACAGAAAGAGAACAGAGCAAAAACTGTAGCAAGTTGTGAAGGTGATATAGAGACGTTTCATGTTGTTATAGCAAAGGAAGTTAAACAGTTGACATGGAGACAAGCAGAACAGTTTAGGAACAGTTATCGCTTCGTTCTTGTCACAGTGTTTCCAGGACTTCTGCAGTTCTAATGAATTCAGCAGAAGCTGCTGCTAGGTTTTTTCTTTCACAGTCGTGGAAGGGTTCCCCTCATTTGCAAGGAAGGTGAGCTAGGAATGGAAGGGTGGTTGTTTTCTTGAATGTGAAATCCCCATCTGACATGTTCAACTCTCCTGGCAGACTTTAGAGAGAGTGTTGATTTTGTACGTCTGTGCCATTTAACACCAAGTTGCAGCAGCAGTCACAGTCACAGAGGGGTTTTGTTCAAGGCTTAAAACACTTGCTCAAATTAATGACCAAAAATGTCAGATGTGTCCACAGCTAATTATTCATTAAATGTGTAATTAGTGTGGGATGATCATGACATTTTAATATTATTAATTTTTATACTGGAATAGGAATTAAATTAGTCTGCAATCACGGGACTCCACATTGGGGATGGTTGCTGTTGTGCGGGGAAAACGTTGGCCAAAGGTTGTGAGTTTAAGCGAGTGAATGGAATTACCCCGTTTTACGTGGATGTGTTAAATGGATTGCATGGCACTGCTGTAGAAGCAAGGAGAGCATGTTAACAGCAGGAGACCTGCTTCAGCCCTCCTGCATCTCATGGAAGGCCAGATCTGAACTGGTTAAGAAGGTCTCTGTTTATACATCAGCATTTTGGAGATTGCAGTGCTGATCACAGGACCAAATTAACATTGGCATAGTAAGCACAGAGGCTACTGGATTTAAGAAACATAAAGACTGAATGAACCTTTCTCCCTACTATAATGGGGTTCCTGTAACACGAAAAGGAGAAAAGATGAAGCTTGGTGAAGAGATTTACCCTTCAGCTAGCTACTGTTGCTAAAGTTCTTTCTTTCTTAAATGGAAAGACACAGTCTTCATTGCTCTTCATCTCACTCTTTAGAAGCCAAATGTTGTTACAAAAATTCATGAAAAACATAACATGCTGTTGGCTTCACAGAGCACAGAGAATACAGATCTGGTCTCTGGGATTGTAGACAGCAGACTCCTCATTAAATGTATGAGAAATGATCTACTTGCTTGCTCTGGTGACACTCAGACTCCAGGCTTTAGGGAAGAATACCGCGTGGTTCACAGCAACAAGTCAGACTGGATTTTAATTTCGACTTGTTGTGCTGAACTTCTGCACTTCCAAGAATTTATGAAAATCACGACTTCGCCCTCTTTCCTCCCTCTCCCTTTCCATTTCCTTGGGGCCCATGATGAACATGCCTCTAAGTGACAAAGGGAAAATGAAGAAAAAAGTTAATATTTGACTACGGCTGAAATGATAACTAGAGGCTTGAATTAGAAACCCGCTCAAATCATCAGAATCTCATTGAGACCAGGATACATCAAAGGTGCGTTGGTTGCTTCTATGATGAAGCGATCTCTATTACTGTTGAGTTCAGTATGAGAGAAGTTAAAAGAGCTGACACATCCGATGTGAGGGTAAGGGCTGTCTTGTCACAGGAATTAGACATAGACGAACACTCTGTCCTTTAGATTAGTCAGAAACTGTTCCCTAGAAAGAGGGCATGTTTAGTAGTTGAAAAAGAGGCCTTAGCCCTGAAGTGGGCTGTGCACACACGGAGGTATTCTCTGTAAGGAAACTTCTTTACTACTGACCTTGCCCATCTATCAAGGCGAAACACAATGAAGGCCACCAACCAGCACACCATAGAATGCAATGTCACTTACTGCTGCAGGTACAGCACCGACTGGAACAAAAACATTCCTGGGAAGGAATGTCCTAGATTTAACTATGAGTACCACAGGTCCTGTCTTGAGGGGGAGGACATGTGACAGGCTGTACAACCCTGCGCCAGGAAAGAAGGGGTTAAAGAAGAGCTTTAGGCTCAGGCAGGCTTTCCTGCCACACTTGCAGGGCATGCCAGTTTTGGAGGAGGAGTCTTGGAAAGGAGAAGCCCAGTTCGGAAGGACTCAGGCTTGGGAGCTGGACAGTCCTCTCTCTGCTAGCTCCCAGGAGAGAGACCCCAGTAAGGGAAGATTTGCTGACCCTTCTGAGCCTGGAGACTCATTGGGGAAAAGGAGCCGGCAGACTGAGTCCCTGTAGCTGGCTCAAGTTAAAAGCCCTCTCCAGAGAGGAGAGCTGGGTAACTGGCCTTGAGTAGAGTGACCGAAGGACTGCCTCAGCCCCAGCCCCAGGAGCAGACCTGAGGAGGTTAGAAGGGCTCTGTGAAATACAGCTCAGCTACTGCTGGTGAGGATGGAAGCAGCTCAGAAGCGCCTCAGTAGCCAGCTGGGCAGGAGCTTTTAGGACCCACAAATCCAAAGGGAATGGAAGGAGCAATCTGCCTAAAGCAGGGTCCTGGGCTGGAACCCAGAGGAGAGGGCGGGCCGTGGTTTCCCTAGCTGGCCCCCAGACCAAGGGGCGAAGGGGAGACGTCCAGGCTGACGGAGGTCAAGAACGATGAGCCGCAGATAGAGACCTGTCATAGAAGCTGCTAGACTTTGGCTTTTTCTGTCTTATGGGCTGAAATGCTGCACCTAGCCGCTAGCGGTCACCCTTTCTGGTGGGTCACTTTAAGGGTTGTTCCCTGAGTCATCTTACCATTCTTGGAACGAAACATGTCCTGGAAAATCCGGATCTTTATTAATACATAAGGAGGTGTTTTGGTGCAGCACAACTCTCATTTTCCATTCCAATTTATCTCAGGTGCTACCACGTCCGTTCAACAGAAGATACATGCATTGGTGGTCCCTCTCAAGTTCTTACCGCAAGAGGAACATGGGGTTATCTATCTGAAAGCTCTTTGTTTCTTTTATCAAGCCTGTTTGGGCCAAGGTGCTGTTCAGAGTGCCAGATCCAGCCTGTTCTTTTTCTGTAGGAACATAGCGAAGGTCATACCAGAACAGAGCGGGCCCAGCTACCCCGGTATCTTAGTGATACCAATGCCAGCTACTTCAGAGACATATGTAAGAATGCCTTTAACAGCCAATTCTGAAATCTCCTGGCAAGAGGGGAAGTTTCTTCCTAATCCTCTCTCTATAGCTGGCTTATACCCCAAAATCTGAGTGTTTCTGTTCCTCATTGGGTATTGGCTTTATCCTCTGTAATATAACTGTGGGTGATCCCATTATCAGTATCAAAGTCAAATCCTTTTCTATTATGTATGTTAGAGTACCACGTAGAGACCCCAAGCAAACTGGGCCCCCAAAATATTGGCCTGATATCGATGCACATAGTAAGAGACAGACGCTGCAGTCTAAACAGAGAAGACAGACAAAGAGGGGAGAAAAGGATACGATCATCTCCCTTTCACAGATGGTGAACTGAGCGTTCGCGAGAGAGAGGGCCAGAATTTCAGGTGCCCAGCAGCCATGACAGGAGCCAGATTTTCCAAAGAGTTTAGCTCCCACCTTGGTTCCTTACTAAAGTCCAGTTTTTCCAAAGTGTTCAGTGCCCAGTAATGCCTCTTGTACTGCTCATGGGCAGAGTCTGAGAAGAGCTCACCGCGCAGGGGCAGCCACAGAGCGGAGCTCTTCTGAAAAGCTAACCAACTATTTTGGTGCTAAACGGAAACTGAGGCTTTTTGGAAACCCAGCCCTGAGAGTGGATGCTGAATCTCCACAAATGACATGCCCAAGGTCCCAAGGAAACCTGTGACAGAGCCAGGAGTTGAACTTCGATCTCTTAAGGCCCAGTTCAGTCCCTTACCCACAAAATCCATCTTTCTTCTCTGTTTCAGAGGGGCAGCCATCTTAATCTATATCAGCAAAATGAACCAGGAGTACTTGTGGCACCTTAGAGACTAACCAATTTATTTGGGCATAAGCTTTTGTGGGCTAGAACCCACTTCAGATACATTGAGTGGAAAATACAGCAGGAAGATATAGATTATAGACATATGCACACACACAACATGAAAAATGGGGGTTGCCATACTAACTCTAACAAGATAGATCAATTAAGGTAGGCTATCATCAGCAGGAGAAAAAAACCTTTTGTAATGATAATCAGAGTGGCCAATTTCAAACAGTTGACAAGGTGTGAGTAACACTGGGGAGGTGGGGAAATTAGCATGGGGAAATAGATTTTAGTTTGTGTAATGACCCCTCCCAGTCTTTATTCAAGCCTAACTGCAAATTAATTCCAGTTCTGCAGTTTCTCGTTGGAATCTGTTTTTGAAGATTTTTGTTGAAGAATTGCCACTTTTAGGTCTGTAATTTAGTGTCCAGGGAGATTGAAGTGTTCTCCGATTGGTTTTTGAATGTTATAATTCTTGATGTCTGATTTGTGTCCATTAATTCTTTTGCGTACAGACTGTCCAGTTTAGCCAATTTACATGGCAGAGGGGCATTGCTGGCCCATGATGGCATATGTCACATTGGTAGATGTGCAGGTGAATGAGCCCCTGATGGCGTAGCTGATGTGATTAGGTCCTGTGATGGTGTCCCTTGAATAGATATGTGGACAGAGTTGGCACCAGACCTTGTTGCAAGGATAGCTTCCTGGACACTATAGTGCTAATAAGTGATGGTCACATAAACACCACCCTATACAGGAAACCTATACTACATGCCTCCAGCTTTCATCCAGACCACATCACACGATCCATTGTCTACAGCCAACTTGTAAGATACAACAGCATTTGCTCCAGTCCCTCACGCAGAGACAAACACTACAAGATCTCTATCAAGCATTCTTAAAACTACAGTACCCACCTGCTGAAGTGAAGAAACAGATTGACAGGGCCAGAAAGGTACCCAGAAGTCACCTACTACAGGACAGGCCCAACAAAGAAAGTAACAGAATGCCACTAGCCATCACCTTCAGCCCCCAACTAAAACCTCTCCAGCGCATCATCCAAGATCTACAACCTATCCTGAAGGACGATCCCTCACTCTCACAGATCTTGGGAGACAGGCCAGTCCTCGCTTACAGACAGCCTCCAAACCTGAAGCAAATACTCACCAGCAATCACATAACAAAAACGCTTCCCAGGAACCTATCCTTGCAACAAAGCCCATTGCCAAATCTGTCCACATATCTATTCAGTCTCTAAGGTGCCACAATGACTCCTCGTTCTTTTCCTTCTTGGTATAATTTTTAAATTCTCGTCAGTCCTTGCCCTTAATGCTATCTTGTGTAATGAATTGCAAAGGTTAAGTATACAGTGTGTAAAACCTGCATCGTTTTAAATTTGTTGCCTTTCCATTTCATTGCCTTTCCCATCCACCCTCTCTCATAATACAGGAAACATCTTATTAACTTCTGTATGTCATTTGATTCTTTGTACAATTCTGTAATATGCCCCACTTTGTTCATTTCAGTTTTAACCTAAACATCCCCAGTCTTTTCACTCTCTCCTCAGATGGAAATTTTTCCATATATTTGTTCTTTTTAGTCACCCTCCTCTATCACCCCTCTGTTCCCTCTATATCCATTTTGAGAGGGGATGTTCAGAAATGAACTCAGTATTCTTGGTGAGGGCATTCCACTAATTTATATAAAAGCATTTTAATATTTTCAAAATTTGTGTTTTCTATGCCATTATTTATACATCCTAACATTTTGTTTGCTTTTTTGATGACCACTGCATGTAGAGCAGCGATTTAAACTGAGCAGTCCTTAGTGATAGCAAGGTCTTTTTCTTGAATAACTATGGTTAGTTTAAAGTCTGGTGATTTGTACAAGTAGTTGACATTATTCCTTTTAAATACCCTGTATTTGTCATCATGTTGCCCTTACACATAGATTTGTTAGGTTCCTCTGTACATCTGTAATAGAGTCTTGATTAACCTAAATAATTTTGTGTTATCTGCAGATTTTGCCACCTAACAGTTTACCATCTTTTCCAGATCATTGATGATAATATTAAATCATATCAGTCTTAGTATGGAATCTGTAAGGACCTTGCCGTTAGCCACGTGACTTGTTTAAAATTGACCATTTAGCTTTCTGCCTAGCCGGACAATCCACAAAAATAGTCATGTAAGTTTTCCTCCAAAGATTCTTTTTATCATTTTCCCAGCCTGAAACTGGAATATCTTAGTCCTCCAGTAATGGGGCATGGTACGAATGAACCAAGCAAATTAGAGATAAGTGACCTTAGGTGCTTAGTCAGCCAGTTCTCAGTACAAAGACAAAGAGCCTTGTCAGTGACAGGGAACTAATAACTATTTTCACAAATGTTGATTTTTATGGCATGTTATTTTAGGAGAGTAGTGACGAGCCCTTAGCTTCTTATATAACCTTGCTTTAAACAGTGGGTTGCAGGATGAAGAAATTAGGCTGCAGCCTCCTAAATACCAAGCCTAGTTGTCTTCATTAAAGTAACAATAAACTTGAAAAGAGCAAAGGCAAATACATTGGGTTCTGTTCATTAAGAGACTGGCGGGTTTCTGGCTTTGTTGTCTTTTAATACACCAAGAACAGATGCAGGTTGACAAGTGGCATCAGCCAAGGGACATGGCTTTATAAGGTTCTGTTGAAATAGGCCTGGAAATAGCCAGCTGAAATCCAATTTGTAGCCAAATGGAATAAATTGGAACTGATAGTTATTCAATTAATGGCGTGGGCAGCAAGGTGAGGTCTCCTCTCAAAATAGCAGAATAAGGGTTTCTTGACAAGGAGATTGGGGACAACAGGGCACAGCACCAGGTTTTCAATCAAATTCAGCCATTAATCATCAGAGCGGCAGGAGGGAGATGTGATTACTATAGAAAGAGTCAGCAAAGTGGTTTAACTGAAAGCTTCTCTACAGTGCAACGTGTGATAGAATCTAAAACCAAATCACTACTGGATACGCCACAGACTCCACTTTGAGCAGAGTGCCCCCAAGTCAGGGCTGCACCAGCCAATAATATAGGGATTGCCTGTGCGTCAATCAGGCCAAAAATAGTCTGCTCATGTGCATTGTCCCATTTCTCCTGGATGTACTTTATCAGCACTGATGGGTAAGCTCTCTGGAGGACTGAGATACGTTTCACTGTCTTGGAGCCTGACATTCCTCTTCAAATGATTTAAACGGGGATCCTGCTAAGCTAGTTAGTTAGCTGAGTGGTCTGAAGTGTGTTGTTTCTGAGGGTGACATTTGATGGCCACCTACAGTATCTTCACTCACGTTTCTTGGGTGCTGTTTGCATTAGATGTCTTTCAGGTTTTGAAAGATGGAATCATGAAGTTAATGGATCTGAGCCATTATCCTATCTCTCATGTAGCAAGAATGTTTCTGTTTCCTTTGGTTGGACTGAACCTATCTGCATGCATTTTCTTACAACAGTAGGAATATGGATTCTCTAACGATTGTAAAATTGGCATTTTTTCTCTTGATCATTTTGTGCTGAGCCTTCAGAAGTGTGGGTGTTGAAGATTAAAAACTGCCAACTCCTCAACTCCACTTCCGGTGAGCAATTGTGAAGCCCACATACCCAGGCGTAAATTCTCAGACAGGGGATCATTAGAGCTCAGGTGGGGTTATCAGTGTAATCACCAAGATCCTTGGAGTGTTCTGCTCTGCTCTGAGAAGTTCTGCCTGGGTATTCCTGCAGTTACCCTTGCTGCATGCAGAGAAGAATGGAAACTTGCCGGGGATACAAGGGCTATCCTTAGAAAGGCAGCAGGAGATTATAGGCTTTCTCAGGCAGTTTAATGAAATATACAGGACAGTCGTGGGGGAGTGCACCAGACAGTGGGCCGGACTGTACCTCTCCCAGGGGGAAGGAGCTGGCTGACAGTTAGAGTGCGACACTGACCCAGTATCGCCCAGCCAGACATTTAGGAATTGTCATGCCTCAAAAGTCATGATTGGCTTAAAAATCATGAGTTTAAAAAATCAGAGTTTCTGTTAATCTGTCCTTTTATCCTGTGGAACTCAAATGCACATGCTATTTTTGCTATCTCCATGCAGACCAAGCTTCTTCTGTATCTCACATACTGATTTTAGAAATTCCTTTTATCCTTGAAGAGTTGAGTTTCCTTGCTGCAGGAGTTTGGTATGAATGGACAATTTCTGTGTCCTTTTATTGTTCTTCCTGTGTGCGCTGAGAGCACAGAGTAGGAGGGTCATTAAAATATTCACTAGCCTTCTAGAAGACTCCCATGGTGCAGTGTTTCAGATGTTTGTATAATTTGCATAGTGATGAAGCTCCCAGAGTTCTCTTCACCACAAGGAGACCAAGAAATATTGAAGGTTTTTTTATCAAAAGAACAATTTCTCCCTATGCAAATGGCTCAGTAATAATATTATCAGTGCAGCCTCAGGCATAGACAAGCTGAATGGAAGAGAAGCTGAGTTTATGGTTTTCAGCATAATGATTTTAAACTTTATCAGTTCAGTATATAAGTAGGAAAGGGAGACACATTTTACCTCGCATAATGATTCTTAAGGTAGAGGAACAGACTTTCATTTAGGGACATGCCAAAAAAGTTACCTAACTAGTAAATTCTTAATTTAGTGTCAGTGTCTGAAAACCTATTGGATCTTTTCTGTGCTCCATGGTCATTATGTGGAGAGAACCTGGAAGGATAACTGTTAGTACTGTTTGCGCCCTGCTCTGTGTAGACTTGGTTCTTTCTGTGTTCCCCGCATGGAGCAAAGGTCTGAGTTTCCCCCTCACACATTCATGCTTTCTGGGTTGCAAGGGTGGTCACTGTGAACTCTTCCCGGAACAGAGCTGCTCTGCATGCACACTGTCTGTCATGCCTTCATTCAGTGCCCGACTCTGCTCCCATTGAAGTTAATGGGACCAGGATTTAGCTCACAGGGAAGGAAGCTTGGAGCTTGTCTGCAGCAGAAGGCTTAGTTAATATCATAGAATATTATGATATGGGTTGGAAGGGACCTCAGCAGGTCTAGTCCAACCCCCTGAGTGGTAATATATTACCACTCGGATTTTAGCAGGTTCATGGAAGAGAACTCTGCTACTGTAAACTTCCTAATGGAGGCACGTCAGGAAGTGGGAGGCTTACTCCTAGACCAGCCTCAACAGGCTACTCTCTAGCTTGTCTAGACTTGCTGCAACTATGTATGGACAGGGCCTGGTTTCCTCCCCACTCTGTGACAACAGAGTGCTCTACCCAACGTCTGCAGGGCAGTCAGCACCAACTAGCGCCCCTTGAGACAGAGGTTATCATCTCATTACAGAGCCCGGACATCGAGCTCTGGCGCCTGCATAAGAGAAACGATCGAAGAACTGGTGCTTGGGACTCCGCTGAATACAAACACTGGTCAACAACAACAAAATATGCAGAAAGCCTGGACTGGGAATTGCATCCTAAATTTCAATAGAAATAGAGTCCAACATTCCTGATAAAATCATGCTGTGACATTTGGTCAGAATATTTATGATCATTTAATAAAAAGGAGATAATCTAAGGGTGATTTTACACGGTGACATTGATTTGATACATGTGGAGTCATTAGCAATTTGATGCTGTAGCTTTCTCATTATAAACTTCTGTGGAAGAGGAAAATTAATTTTTCTGTGCTGTCAAAAGTTCTCTAAGCAGTTCCTTTCCCTCCTGGATAACCAGATCATAAATTCCCTGTGTATATGCATTGACCCCCATCTGTCTCGAGGATATAGTAGTTTAAGTTACATTCTAATTAAACTTGTGTTATAGAGGAGAAACTTAGAGTAATGTAAAATAACAGAGGCATACCTACACTGGTTTATAATGAGTATAAAACAAGACAGAAGCCAGTAAAACAGAAGACTCCCAGAAGAGGGCATGGATTGGAAGAGCTGTTCAAAGCCAGGCCTGGTTAGGAGGACAAATCTTTTTAGCTTTTATGTGGACTAATTTTTGCAAATAGGAATAAAAGAAAAATTACAGGGAATATTCTCATTGTAACATCTTTAATATCTTGAGATGCCCCTGTGTGTACAGGCACTGTACTGTCTAGGGAGAGGCATAAGAAATTGCATGAGTGTGAGAAGTAGTAATTTCTCTTCCTAATCACAGTGTCTATTCTCTCTGAAGCCAGTAGCCACCTGCACGATGGATCCTTCCACTGCTGTCACCCAAGCTATTTATTTAGTGCAGTTAGAGACAATTTTCAGAGCACATGCCTATAAAGCACACCGGAGTAACAAGCGAATCCACTTACTTATTTATCTAGGTCTCTGTTTCACTAAGATTAAAGTATTTTAAAAGAGCAACATGAATTTGATTTACCAAATCCATCAGGTAGATTCTCTGTCCTTCCTAGCATGTTCCTGTCTATCCAGCCATCCACATCAATTAGCCCTAATTCCACAGACTGGGGAGAAAAGCCCCTTTCCTTCAGTCCAGATCAGTGGTGAGTCCCTGGCAAACTCCCCTGGAATGCAGGCTTTCATACAGATGTCCTCCAGTGATACTTCCGCCCACATGATCAGGGATTCTCAAGTTATTGGGGGGCTTCTCATCCCCAGAGCAAAGTCACAATCCAGTTGAACTGCCGCTGTGGAACTGGGGACCACAAGAATTCAAATAATAATTGTTTTCAGTCCTGCTGCTGCAGGATGGGACACACAGGGAGGACGGCATGTTGCCTACCCCCAAAGGTGTGTGCATGTGGCAAATGACAAGTGTGTGTAGTAGTCAGCTGTCTATGGTGTGAGGAAGGTAAAGGCTCATAGGCAGCCCGCCCAGGGGCAGGTTAAAGATTGGGTGTAGATCCTAGTGCCTCTTGTGGGGAGAGTAGATATGGGCGAATTTCATTGCTTTCCATAAGGAAACTAACATGACTCGTTATGGTTCATGAAGATTTTCTTCAATGAAGGGGTTTGGAACATGTTCACAGTAAGCTCTGCAAAATACTTGGATTCCCTGAGACTCAGGCAGTTTTCACACAGCTTCAGTGTTGTTGGAAAGAAAGGAGAGGATGAGGCACCAGCTGCTGTTTAAGGTTCAGGATGTTGAGCAGTAAAAGCGTTAACTGTTGTAAAAGCTCACAGCTGAGATGTGAAGAAAATCTTGTAAAGCCAGTTGTTAGAAAGACAAGAACTTTGGAAGGAAGCGGGAAAAATAGGTAAAGACTTTAAAATATGTTTTTCTTTTAGACAGTCAGTCTGTGCTCGACCATGATTCCAGGTTACTTACTGATAAGGCTTTAAACTTAAAGCAGATTTTTTCAAGACCTCCAGAGAAAACCTTACTAGAGATTTCAATCTATTTTAAGTCTGTGAGCTTTGCATGTTAATGCCTTTAGGTCAGAACATGGATCTAAAATCTCTCTCAAGAATAATCTTTCAGAATTAGAACCCTCCCTGCAGCTGTATGGACACATGCCTAGCCACCCTGGCATTCTGGCCAGGTTTCTGCTTTCGGAGAAGGGTCCTGTATCCACTTTCCAAAATCACGCGTTTCATGAGCTAACACTTCCAGATAATAGGAAGCCAGAAAAATACATGTGAATACCAAATGTTTAATTTCCTCATGGACTTGTCTGTGGAGCTCTCACTATAATCTCTGTGTGCTTCATAAACATGAATTAATTTATTATCTTCACTCCTGTGATGTGAGGTGGAATTATTGTTCCCATTTTGCAAACGGGGAACTGAGGCCCAGGGAGTCAGGTTATAGTTTTCAAATACTCTGCTTGCTTTGGGTGTTCGGCTTGAGACACGTAGACCCTGGTTTTTCAGAGTACTTCGCATTTCTATAGCATGTCAGATGGCCAAAGCACAGCTCCGATTTACTGCAGTCACCGTTGTGAGCACTCAGCACTTCAGGGCTCAGGTGTCTCAAACTGATCACCCAGAAAATGAGGAACACACAGGTAGTGGCCCCCTGTGAAGTTTTTCGAAGTGATTTGCCCAGCAACACACAGGAACTCTGGCAGATGCAGGGATAGAATCCAGTTCTCCAGGGCAGCATTCAGCTGTTAGACCATAAGACAATCCTTCTCTTCCTGCATTCGCCTGACTCGTTCACTACATACTTTCCAGCTTCTTCAGCCAAGGAGGCAGGGGCCCCACAGGAAACAGCCTAGTTTATTACTGCCCCTTGTTTCATTCCCAGAGCATGCCCATCCTGTGTACGGAACGAGCTGGGATCCTGTGGAGAAATAGTGTGATCATGTAATTAAAGACTGCATCATAATGTGTGTGCACAAGGGGGAGCTGCATTAGGGTTAATTCTCGATTTCCTAATTTTTGAATGCTTGACTTATCCCTGCTCTTCTCCCTGACCCTGTCCTCTGCTCCTACACCCCTTCCCAACTCGCTTCTCTTCTCTTATCCTCTGCACTTGTCGGGTTGCTTCCCTCTTCTACATGGGGTTTTTTTTTCCCAGAATATCCAGTTCATGAGAAATTTTTTAAAAAATTGGTTTTGTTCCAGGTTGTTCCAACAAAACCAAATTACAAAATGCTAAAAAATACTCATCACCCCCAAATCCTGAGTTCCGGCCAGTTGGAGTGTCTTGTTACAGTAAGAGGAGCACCAAAAGGAAGGCCCATGTGAGCGGCTAAATGGTGCTTTGGAACATGGTCCTTGACTTTAAATGTTAGTTACAGGATTTAACCCCGTTTCTTCACACTCTCCCCCTGCACTGAGGGCTGCTGAAATGCCAGTCTGTATATATACCGGAACGTGTGAAAGAGCCTCGCTCCCCCAGCAGAAGGTGCCTTTTACAGATGAGGAAACTGCAGCAGAGAGGAGTTATATGGTTAACCTCTGGCAATCGTGCTTTGTAATGAGTCTGTGACAGCGCCTGGAATCTAACCCAAATCCCCCACTCACGCCTGTGCATTGACTACAAGATGAGCATTCTCCCTCTGTGGAGTTTGGCCTCACTTTAAGATGCCTCATAAAATCTGATACATATTATGTTTGTTTTTAAAATAAGAGCAGCAGGCCTCCATTTTAAACCAAACAACTGGCTTAAATCAAAATAGGAATGGGACAGTATAGGCAGCCTCGCAAGCAGAGGTGTCTGTCTCCCAAAAGACAGGCAAAGTCTGAATCCTGGGCATAGTTTGATCTTAATATGATGAAGAAGGAATGGTGATTGTTTCCTTTTGCTAGGTGTGATATTGACAGCAGGGGCTGAGATCTCGTAAGGGCTCAGGAGAACCCCAGCTCCTCTCTAGTGTTTAATATTGCATGATAGCCTGATGGTTTCTTGCTGACAAAACTTCTATAGTTCTTAATATCAGCCTGTCTGCATTCATCAGCTACAAAGCTTTTCTCTCCTGTTGGGCACAGGAGTAGCACTAGACAGCAAGTGGAGAAAATGTAGGGAGCTAATATGATCATTTTTTAATCTGATCTGCCCTCCACAGGAGGATCAGTTATGCTGTGATAACTGAAAGTTATGATGTAAAATAGAGAAACACTAGATGTCATTTTAGTGAGGCAGGAGGAAATATATTCCCAGCCACATTGCTGGTCCAGCTGCAGCGTTTGCAATAAGCATGCTCTTCTTGTTACCTCTTCCCAGCCTGGTGTAGACTGCTCTAGGAGTGTACCACATTAGTACTATTACTGTTTGTAAAGGGCTAGAACCTGCAGCACTTACATCAAATGGTACTTTACTCCCAACTAGTCCATGGGGCTCAGTGCGCTCCTGATCCAGAGATACATGGAAGGCCAGGGACATCCATGTGTTTTCCTCACGGTCATTGCCCCAACGGCCAGCTCCCTTGCCAGTTTTGCAGCCCCTCATCCCATCTATCAAGGGAACGTCTTTCAGAAGCCCTGAGTCCACACTGGGAATTTCCTGTCTCCCATCTGGGAATATTCCATGTGCCCTAGAGCACTATTTAGTCCTAAACAGCACGAATACCCCCTGCTTGTTAATATATCAATGGACTTCCCTTTCCGGTGGACAAGGATTTGGCATGTTTACAGTCAGGCTTGTCATATAGGGCAGTGCATTCCATACCATGTGTGCTCTCTTCTATTCCCTTCTAGTTGTCTTCCCATCAAGCTCTGTAAGCCTCAGTGCTGCTATAGCCTAAAAGTGTCCAGGAGCTGCAGGTGAGTTTCTAAAAGAAGGGGCCTCTCATAGACTGCAGTAAGCTGCCGAATGCAGTCATGGAACGGTTAGATTAGATATGCAAAACTTGAAAGGTGATTTAGTGCCTATATAATTTTAGGTTACCCATTAAAGTATACTAATTCCCATCCATGCTCTAGGGTGTTCAGCATATGTCTAGCGAAGTAGCAGTCCTAGAGCCGTGTGACATATGCTGTGCATTAGACCAGCCTCCTCATTTTAATGACTTCATCTAAAAAAATGTGGCCCTGGGCATGCCAGGGAACATCACACTCAAGAGCTTAATCATAAACAGAGTAATGCAGCAGGGTTTCGTTGGTGCTGTAGGAGCCGGGTTTGTACTGAACACGTTACCCAACATATAAAAGAGACAAATGATATAAATGTGCTAGTGCTTAGCAGTGGGGCTTTGTGTGTCTACAAGAGGCACTGTGCAGCACTGAACTGGGGAAAGAACTGAAAAAATCCCTTTGTGGCCAGCAAGGAAATGGCCTTATTGGCATCTGGGAGAGAGGAGTAAAGCCTGAGCGGCTGCCTTTTTTGCTGCATGTTGAAAGTATTGTCCAAATATCCGTGCGTTTTGCAAATAACACCCGACCCGCCTGTTGTGTTCTTCCCTGCTCCAAAGGGAAAACATCGCTGCTATCCGGCTTGCTTGTATATTTTCATAGGTGGTGGGTTTCCCTGGCCATCTCCTGCCCCTCTAGGACAGCTGCCTTCTCATGGTGCTAGCTACCACAGTTAGTCCTGGAGAACCGGTGGTAGGGGTCAGTGCTGCACTGCTGAAGTTTCAGGATTCAAACCCTGCTGAAGCAGCATAATATTTTGGTGGGAAAGGGAAGGGAAAAGTTAAGTTATACATAACAGACTTTGTTTTTCGACCTTTATGCAATCTGGCATTTCCTAACTTTCAGGTGCTTAAGTTTGCAACTTAAATAATTTTATTTTACTATAATTTGTGAGTTCACACACACACGCACACACACACACACGCACACACGCACACACACGCACGCACACACACACACGCGCACACACGCACACGCGCACACGCACACACGCACACACACACGCACACACGCACATACACACACACACACACACACACACACACACACACTTAGGAAATGACAGATTTATGGCTGCCCATAACTTTAATTTTGAAAAAATGTAAAAACAAATTCTGATATGTGTAACTTATATTCTGTCCCCACACACAAAAAAAATTATGCCTCAGCAGAAGGTTTTGAACCCAGAACATTCAGCACAGATTCCACACGCCTCGGCTACAGTACGAACTGCATTAACTAGTGGCATAAGAAGCTGCTATCCTGGAGTGGATTCAGTCAGTATGTTGGTATGTGTGGGAGAGACCGAAGGGAAATCAGAGAAATTAAGAGTCCAGTTTTCCCAGCATTAATCTTAACAAATGAATTTGTTCATGAAAACAGGAGTTGGAAAGTTGGTCTCTAAATTAGACATATTGCTCAAAAAGGGACTGAGTGTGAGGGACATCCTTGGAATTCAGCCAGGACCAAGAAGAACTTGTCGTCTTTTCACTGTAAGTCTGAGTGAGCTACGGGTGACTGTGTATGCACTACCGTAAGTGATGAACCCTACTTCTTCACCTGTGATGGCTCCTCTCCGCTCCGTTCCATGCCCCACGTTGTGCTGTTCAATAGAGCTTTCTGCCTCACTTTGGAGTGAGAAGAACGTAAAGAATTTGACTTTGTTATCACATAATATTCTGATTAAAAAACCTGGATTAAGAGCTGGGGGTAACAGAGATCTCAAAACGTCGTTGTTAATGGGGAATTATTAGCTAGTGGTGGTCCCGGATCTAGTGTGTCCCTGTATGGACTGGTTCTCAGGGTTATAAATAACGAGGAGGCAAATCGCTGGTTTGTGAAGGCTCATGTGGCCAGCCAAACTCTGTCATTGTGAAGGCTCAGGCCCTCAGCAAACGGCCCAGTCCATAGGCGGGCTGGGGCCTGGGCTTGAAGGGGCTCAGGCAGCCAGCAAACAGTCAGTCCATAGGTGGGCTGGAGCCTGCACTTCTGAAGCAACGCTGTGGCTGCCTCTGGGCTACTTCCTGCCTCCCCAGGGGCTGGTACCTCTGGCCTCCAGGCCTGGTCTGGCTCCTCAAAGTACACAGCAGAGGATGCTCTGGGCCAGTCCTCATCAGCATCTGGGGCTTTGGCACAGCCAGGCGCAGGGTCCCCTCCAGAATGCTGCAGAACAGGCAGCACATCCTTCTCTTCCACAGGTTCTGCCCCGACTGGGCTGCAGGGCCTGCCTTTTCTACTTCCAGCCCCACCCCCATACTTTCAACTTGGGGTGGGGGGCCTAGGCTCCACCTTCCAGGGGGAGGGTAGTAGATCCTGACTCACCCCAGAGAAGGGAGGCCACTCCGCCTCACTATATGCCACTATAGACAATGGGAGCTGAAGGTTCTCAGGGTTCATCGACCCACCCAGGTAAGAGAGAATTGGTGTGGGTAAGATATTCAAATTGCACATAAAAATGTGTGTCCAGGGATTTCTGAGACAGTGGCACTGCGGAGTCTGTCAGCTGCAGAAAGCTGCACATTTCACCTCGCTCAAGAAAGCATCCCAGAGATTTCAGTATCGTTCACTCTCAACAAACTGTCTGCTTAAAAAGAAAATATCCCAGCAAAAGTGAAGCCACACATTTCGAGTGACCCTGGGAAACACAAGTTTCAGTTGATAACTTTAGACTCTGGGTCAGAGATGCCAGATGGACACTGTCTGGTGTGGTGAATGAATCACCCATCTCCAGGTTGTATGCCAAGGACCTGTCTATATGCGTGTGCTGAGTCATCTGGCAGCTGCACCTTTCGAGAGGACACATTAACACAACCTGCACTTTCATGTGGCTGGTGGATGCGGGGGACATGGAGCTGGGAGATATTTTAAAATGGAAAGACTATCAGGACTAGAAAAGATGAAAACCTGTTTTGCTCTCCCTGGACTCCTAGCTTCCTCCCCTCCAGCCAGCTGGCAGGACTTCGCTAAATATTTGAGATGGTAAAGGACTTAAACTGGATTACTTCTGGATATGAGCAATTAGAATTGTAAATGAACTATCATCTGAATGCCCTCCTGATACTGATTCTGCAGTGATGTGTGACACTCAGTGACAGTGAGGCTAAGAAAGTCAAGTGCAATGTAAGGAGAATCCTTTCTGGTACCTAGTTAACTGCTTTACAGCATATGATCTACTGTGAACCATACCTGGCAGCCTGTGGTCAGGAAAGCTGTATGAAGTTCTCCCATATGCCTCAGACTTGAGTTATTTGTATTTATTGTAAGTGTAAGTAAAAAATGGGGAAAATACAAAGCAGGTATGAACAAATATAAGATCAACCCATTTAACCATATATCAGTTTCAGTTAGATACTGAGCTTTCTGTACAGTAATATATTTTAATAAAGGTTTAGGGCACATTCTTTTTAACTGTGTCAACTTAAAAATCTTTTGTTTCTTTAGAATGCTGTACAGAATTTTAATGCACTGGTATATTTAAGGATTATACCTCAACTAATATTAATGTAAAGGGACAAATCTATATTAAGGCAGCAAATGAATTTACTGCACAATAAATATAAAAATATCCATTTAGCTATGAACATAAAACAAACGCTTGGCAAGTCACAAAGCCAGTCAGTAATCAGGATTTATCCTATTAACTGTCAGTGCTCCAAGTGCATGCACTGTGGAGTGATGGGCAGCAGGAGAACATTGCCAATAGCAGTTTGAGGGGTACCACTGCCTGGAAACGAAGTGGCTGGAGACAGCTCATGCCCTCTCAGCGGTGAATCCTTCTTGGCCTGGGAGGGACCTCTCGTTATTGCACAAAGGGTGGTTCTGTTATGCAGGGTCAAAGTGGGATTTGGAAAGCTCATTCAGAGGATACACAATCTCTGTGTGCCAAGAAACCCAGCTGTGTTGTGGTTCCCTGTTCACCACTGTGCAGCAGGGATTTGGAGACTGGGTTAGTGGACATACACACGCATGTTTGAAAATGTTTCTTGTGACCACTTTTATGAGATTGAAAAGCACTAACAATCTGAATGAAATTAACCAGTGTGTGTTAAAAGCCTCCAGCCTAACGTTTTAAGGTGGTTTTTATTTGTGTTTCACTGATGTGTTCAACTGATCAAAGTGACTGTCAGTGAATTATTAAATATGAAATGAACTGCTTTGGCACAAAGCAATCTCCCTGTCCCTAGCTGTGAAGGAGATATGTTTAGAGGGAAGGGACCACACACAGTGAAACATTCACCAGAACCTGAAATTGCTTCCCTATCTGGAGCCAAGAAGATCAGAAACTTGCTCCCTTTCTAGTTTCAAGAGGGAGAGATTGTTTAAAATGCTGTTTTCTCACAGCGGAGATCAGAGAAAGTTTAGCAGAAGCTTGAGTAGCTTCATTCCAGGAAAACAGCTGCCTTCAGTTTCCAGTCATACAAACACTACAACTTTAAGTACCACATTTTTCACAGAAGGGAAGGAAAAATCTGATGCCCAGGAATATCCACCCAACTAAAAAGTGTTTAGCATCCCCATTGGTTTCCAGGGATATGGTGGAGTCCTCTTTGACTTCAATTAAGGAGCCACATAGTTTTCCACATGACTTCTGCTAGTTTATGATAATCACTTAAGGGTTTCATGTCTGTGCTGAAATTGCTTTCTAGACAGTTTAAGACTAGACCTGGGCTGTTTATTTGGCGTTAACAAACATAGGACACTACCAGTGCTTCTGACAGGGAGGATTTATTTATAAATATACACGTGTTTATTTTTAAATTAACATCATCAACCAATTATGCTCTTCTCGGTTAAGAGTGGGTGCCCTGGAAGCACAGTGCATTGCTCTGAGCAGAGCTTTTTGAAATGTGTTTTTTCCCTCTGCACATCCCCTATCCTGGGGCTAACTTCTGCTCCTCCTTTGTGTGCAGTTTTCCTCAGAGACATTGTTAATTAGGGGGAAAAAGACAGCAAGCAGTAAAATATACAAAACCTGCTCATCTTCTGCATCTGATCCTTGCACCAAGGGACATTTTCAACAGGTGTTTGTGTGAGGCTGGCCTGTGTTTCTTCCATATTAGATTGAAGCCCATATTGCTAAACAGAAAGGATGTGAAGAATCCAGCATTGTCTTTTGCAGTCATCTTTGACAGGTGGAGTGGATGTGTGTCCTGAGTCTCTACACACCAGTATTCATGCTTTCTCTGTGCTAAAGTGGCTTTGCAAGCAGAATGCTGGATTTGTGGCCTTGCAAACCCAGCCAGAAAAAATGCTGTGGGGGCCTTATGCCACCCATCCCGTCCCAAAGTTTCATGGAAGTCCAGTGAGTCTGCATAGGCCTGGTTTCTGCTGTTCTAAAATAACTACCCCCAGCAACAGCAAACCCATTATGGGATGGAGTTCAAATGCCCCTTGTAAACTCTTTTGCTTGTTCAACCCTGCCCCAGACCTTTGCTGCAATCTGCATTGGTTAAACAAGTTTATAAAGAACAATGAGGCCGGAGGGCTGCATTTGACAAGAGCACCATGAATGATGTCAGCTAAGGTATTTAGGCTGAAGCTTACCATATGCACAGTACAAAGGAATTTCCTTCATGGGATATTTGATTAGAATAAAGGAAAGATCCTTTCAGCAAGTCCCTATGAATATCCAGTGATCTCTCTTGCTTCACTTTGTATCTGAAAATGTTCTGAAGTTGAGATGTCGATAAAAAGAAAGCTTCATAAAACAATGCCAAGGAAGAAATGAAACCCTTTTATCTGGTTCCTAGCCAGTCCCCGGAGGTTCCTGAGACATCGGTTAAGGGGACTGCAAGGTCATCTGATGAGAACTAGCTTAAAAAGGCTGCTTCTTTTTTGTAATATCTGCATGAGCAGTTAACTGGAGCAATCCACAGAATGTTTATGGCTGGATTCTGGCTTCAGAATGGATTCAAAGGTGTTTTTTTAAAAAATCCATCTAGAAAATGCCTTGAACTTTAGTACTGTTGTGTGCTCAAAATAATGTCACTCTTTTAATGTTTGATGCATTGGGTGCCTGCAGGGGATCAAAGGATTTTGAAATGGCAAGAGAAGGGGAGGGTTCTGTGGGCATTAACAAGGATCCTTTTGATCCATGAAGGGGGAACACCTGCTCACTACCAGGCAGAAATTTCGGTGTAAGCTCAAGAATTGTCAGGGCAGTGTCATATCTTGAACAGCAGTTGGGAGCTGTTATACATAGCTTAAATATCAACAATACCCAAGCCACCTAAACAGCATGGGGTAATCCAACCTGCCTGGGGCCTGAAAAGTGTGGGCTGTGTGTTGCAAACCAGAATTGACGCCTATTTCAGTGTGATCTCCCAATCTCCTGCTGGCCAGTGCTGGTACCTGTTACATTCCTGGTCTATGTACCACCTCCTAGCTACTCGGTAACTTCGCTTTCTCACAGGCTGGCAGAAGTCATGCCTTAGGTAAGGTTAAAGCTAGTTTATCAATATAAACCCAATTTCCAACCTATTCCGAACTTCCCCCAAAAAGAAACCAATCTCCTTGAATTTCCCAGTGCTATATTTTATACGGGGGAAGAATTTTTCCAGGAAGCTTTTAAAAGAAATCAGAAATGGAAGTGGGGGAACTACAGAATTGTATGTCAGGAACCTGCAGTAGGGTGTGTACGTACCCTCCAGCCACAGGGTGTGTGTGTACCCCAGGCAGAGAAGGAGCTCTAAAGTGCAGGGATCTAACAAAGAGGAAGAACTTTCTCTTTCAACCTAGCTCAGCCCAGCTCAGCCTATGTGTGAAACAAGGCCAGGAAGCCAAAGGGGGGAGGACTAGGAAACTGAGCATCTTGTTGACCACAAACTTTGTCAATTAGGGACTGTGTGTTTTTATGCTGCTTAAAGCAGGCCATCCTTTACTGATTGGACCAGGCTGGAGAAAGCCCCAATCCTGACTTCTCATATGTAAGTCCAGGATAGAGAAACGCTCCCGGGCAGAGGAGTGTGTAGCTTCAGGACATAGCGTTTTGTCTCTTTTTTTATTTCCTAGTCATATTGTGCAGAACCAATTCAGAATCTTTGATATCAGAGAATTTGTAACCAGTGTTTGTCTTGATAGTTGATACGCTTTTCATTCACCGTGTGCCCTATCGTCTCATCAATTAATTAGACTCATCTGGTCACCTTCCGGGTGACAAGGACTCATTGGATATTTTCTGAATACTAGATTCAGCTCCCCAGCCCATCAGAGGGGTACATGGTCAATCAGCAGAAAAACAAGTTGGGCAGATTTTAACGATGTTTTTATTTTTCCTCTGCTTTGAGGTCTCTGCCCTTCTTTTCCATAAGGTTCTCCCCTGAGAGCTGCTTTGTATCTTACATATGTTGGGACGCAGAGGTGCTGAGTGCCATGGTCTGGGCCTGTTCCTGATTCCTGAGAACAAGCTGAACTTCGCTGTCAGTTCTTGGTGTCCCTTCTCTCTCTGTCAGTGGTACAGCAGAGGAATATCTGCAGATACAAAGCCATGCATCTTGGTGTGTGACAAATCACTTTTTAATTGCTTGAAGGAAGAAATCCATTAGTCTTCCCTTTACGTGAGAATAATAATAATAATCTGCGAAGCATGAGCTGGATGAAGTACGAATCTGTGGGCTCTGCTGCTGTTTTCAGTTTGTATCAATGTCCGGCTCTTAGTATTAAATTTCAATATGACAAAATTGAACTGTCTGACACCTCAGAGTGGTTTGCATGCATGAATCGCATGGGGAACAAGCGCTATAGAAACAGGGAAGAGCATTTAAATGGTGCATTAATTCTCCAACTGAATTTGTCACATCTCATGCAAAATCCGTCTCCTCTTAAACAAGTTCCTGTAATCAGTCTGCTCAGCAGCAGAGCAGAATAGAAGCAAGTAGGTTTGGACCCTTCTGGGCACAACATCCACCAGCTTCCTTGCATCTCATGGCTTCCCACGCAGAAAACCGCAGAGCACTTCTTCATGTTAGATTATCGTCCTCCAGCTTCATTTAAACGTATTGCTATGAAAAAATGCTCAAAAGGTCTCTGCTGAGCTGCAACAGCTGTGGTTTCACTGACTGCTTTGGCTGGAGTTGATGGACATTTCAGACAGATTTGGAGTTTCTTCAGGTATCTTTTATTGGAGGAATCCAGTTATGACAAAGATTGAATCCCCAAGTATCTCTGTGTTATTAAATTTGACATTCCTACTGCATCTAACTAAAATATCATTAATACAGAACCCTGCTCCAGCAGATCTGTCAGTAAGATACAAATTCTCTTTCTGCGTTAGCGGCATAGATGATACATTTGCAAATGTCCCTTAGTTAAAAAGAAGGAGATTAGGTCATGATGTTCCAAAGCTATTGTTAAAAGATGTTAAAGCCGTTGAATAATTTAGTTGTTTTGTCACCATTATTGTATTTAACAAAAGACAAACAATAAAGAATATTCTCCATATGACTTTGATCCATGAGATACAGAAACTCCATTTTTAACAAGCATCTGCAATTGTAACCATCACTCTGCTCAGGATGAAGCTAGAAGCTCATTATGTTTTGAAATAGAGAACAAATTACATTTTTTAGCTGATTACCTTAAGTGATTAGGTTTATGATGTCCCTGATTAGTCAGAAATTTAGGGGAAATCATGAATTTTAGATAGGATAATTGGCAACTAATTTTCTTCCTGGAGCTGAAAAGCACATTTCTTTTAGAGACCCAGTGTCCACTCTGATCTTCCTGTTATGATGCTAGATTAAGTAGTTGTGAAGTTCTAAACTGATTAAACTGGAGTTAAGCTGCACAGGTCACCAGGAAACTATGAAATATTTAACCATGTGATGTATGGCTAAGACACCTCCTGGACACAATTTGAGAGCCACAGAATATCACACATGCAATCTGCTTGCCACATTGCAGCCTCCAGGGACAGGCTAAAGGGAGAGCCTGTGCCCACTATGTACGCATTCCCATTGTCACCATTTGTTACACAAAGAGCCCCCAAATCTCCTTTGGGGGAAATAAAACTCCCGGTGCTATTTTGCTCTTTTGAGAACAGGAGAGTGAAGATTTCCTTTGATCTTACTATACCCCACTGACCTAAACTTGCCTGATACACCAGCAATACAAAGCACCAAGAGATTACTAGAGAACAGGCTCAAATCCCAGAGGCACCACTTGGTTCATTTCTCTCTTACCCTTCATCTCACTATGTTTCATTAGATCGCTACATAAAAAACACACCTCCATGATCTGCTGCACCTTCTCTGCTTTCACCCTTTGTAAAGAGTTCATGGTATTCCCTGGGGAAGCATGTCCGGGTCCCAGCATCCCAACTGGAACATTCAGGATTGAGCAAGATTTGTATTCATTCTGGGTAACCAGGGAAATTATTTGACATAGACCTATTTAGAAGATCATGTTATTAAAGTGATATAACATTATCACTGTGCGTTCACATTTATAACTTAGTTAAAAATAATTAAACTTTGATACTGAGGTAGTTAAATTTAAACTCATGATACAAACTATTGATGGGAACAAGGACAGATTATCTGAATTGTATGCTATATGAATTAATTAAAGAGTAAGGCCCTCAAATCAGATATATTGACCATGGGGAGACTGATTTGAGAACTGAAGAGAGCTGTCAAAGTAGTATAGAGGCAAACCTCTAAAATGCCTGTATTCTCCTATGAGTTTTTTTTAACATCTCAAAGATTATATTGAAAGGGGAGACTTTCTGCAGATGATGTCATTTAGCATTTGGTGATTAAATCACAGATGATAAAGATTTTGAGGGAACAATTAATGAGATGGGATGGGATTTGGGGGGCCCTATACAAAACAGTTTCATTATCTCCTTTACTAGTAGTAAAAAATGAGCATCTAGCAAGAAAATATTTTCCTCTTTCTGCTTTGTACTAGTTGCTTCTCATCTCACAATAGCAGACCATTTGTCACACGCCACACTCCAAGTCCCATATTGGGCAACTGGCTTTTGCAGAGCTTGGGATGTTCTTGTCGTGGATAAAGCCTCCTAACACAAAACATGGTTAAAATAATCACCAATACATTGCTGTTTAGCTTCTCTTCCTTAAGCATGCTGAATCTGATACTCAAACAGAAATACCTCACAATTTACTGACCTTGTGACCATGTTGATTTTCCTTGTATTATATGTTAATCAATATGAAATACATTATGTTAATTTATTTAATCTAGGATTACTTTTAATTATTATTTATAAGTGAGATTTGTGGTCTTTAAGTGTGCTTTCAAAGCAGGATAACTACTGGTATCAGTGCCCACAACAAGGGTACAACAGTATTGCAGTTTGCAGGATCCAATGATAACTAAACTGGACCAAATCTGGGTTATTCCAGAGCTTGTCAGAGACCAGGAATGGTTTGTATTCCTAGCATTTTACCCAGGCTGTCCCAGAGATGTGCCCACTCATGAGATGATGCACAAAGAATAGCTTGAGCAGCCTGCTGCATGATCTTGTGCACTGGTGTGACAGATTGGGGAACTGCCCGTGTCAGGGTAAATTCCCTGTGGTTGTGTAAAGCCCATTTTGGGTCAGGGGCTCTACTTTGTATTATAACCATCTTTGTGGAATAAACAGAGCATTCGTTTGGTATAATGGGGACCTGAGGTCTGTGAAGCTTTGATAGAGCCATCAACTTGGAATGACTCTATACAGAAACCTACTGTGAAGGAGGGGAGGCTGGAATCCCGATTTGCTTTGGCTGGAGCACATGGTTAAAAGTGGGGGACAGAGACTGTTTTAAAAGTGGGGTGCATTTCTACGCAAGGGGCCAGACCACTGTGACATGCAGGAAGGGCTTCCTGGCTTAACTACTCCAAGCAATCCTAGGACTCAAAGGATGGGTGCACTCCACCGCAGTAAACAGTGCAGCAAAATCTTATAAACTCAAAATCTCTCTTATGTCCCCTGGCAGGAATTATTTACCTATCATGGACTGAACTGGTGAAACCACATCAATAAATACTGTACATAACTGCCAATTAATGCACAGAAGTAGCACTGGTGTAATAATAATATGTATTAAGCATGCCTTCACACCCTACGATTCGTGCTCTCTAATTTAGAATATCACCACATGCCTGGCATACTGGGATTTCACAGCAATTCACCAAGGATTGAAGGGTTTTGGGGGGACTCTTTCTTGCTTATCTTCCGCTCAGTTTAAAATCAGAATAACCTCCAAGTTGCAATGCTAAGCAGATGGATTCTTCCCATGCCTCTGAGCTAATCAGGCCTTGCTGTAATAGGAATAAATGTTTGTAGACCATGGATGAAATATGGCTATGGCGAATTCTTCAAGCAAGCCAGCACTCTGGGAGCACTACGCTGCCTCCATCTACTGAGGATATTTCGGCATTCTGGTGAAATCCTAATACAGAATCTCAGAAAATTTGGGATATGGCGTTTCATCTGTAACTCTGGAGGCCTCCGTTCCTAAAGCACCCTGCTCCCAACACTTACACTGATGCAAATCCAGAGTAACTCCATCAACTTCACTAGAGATTACCGTGGACTGACATCTGTGAACAGACCAGAATTTGGCCCCAGTTTGAAGGAGAGCATGCTAATGAGCTATTGGATGTGTCAAGAGATCCTAAACTGACCCAGTTTGGTAACAGGGTGAAAAGGCAAATAAAGTCACCAAAAAGGGCTAACGGTCAGCTAATCTGGTAAGAATATGTGAAAAGTTAACAAGATGTAGGGAGAAGATAAACAGTCAGTGAGAAAAGGGAGAATTAAAAGCTTTCTGACAGAATTTGGAGTTCTTCCTGACTTCCATGTATAGGACAATACCCCAAAGAAGGCCTAGTGTCTGTCTGAATGGAGAGCTACGATGTCACGCTCCTCTAAAGTCTACTTTTCTGTTGGATTAATAAATGTGATTTTTTTATTGTTGTGCAACTCACCCTTTCCCACAAGCCGTCTTCACTGAGGAATCACTTCTGCTTTTGTAAGTGCTATGAGTAAACAAAAGAAAAGATGGTCTGGAGAAATGGTAACTGTGCTCAAGAATAGTGAACACAGTGAAAGGAATCAGACTGTGATCTCCAAAAACAAGTCAAGCGTGTTTACGGCAGCAGGAACCAGTGCAGTATCCTGTCAGAATTTTGATTTAAGTTGCTGAAGCAATTACATGATAATTATTGGGCTGAATCTATAGAAAATCTTCATGTTCAAAACATGCAAGTATCAAAATCTCCTACACTCAAGTTAGTTCAGTGTGTCTAAACTCTACCTTCTATTTCCAGCAGAAGGAGGAAGGCTAAAAATAGGAAGTTCAAAGGCAAGAGAATAAAGTGAGAAAAGTGTTGTGGCTTGTTTTTTTCCCTAATTCCAGTTAAGTCTCTTTGAGGACAGCAACTACTTTAAATAGAGCAGAAAGTGACTGGCATGACTTATAGCCCCTAACTTTAAAATAGAATTTCTCAAAGAATAGGGGAAACTAACAGCAGATCCTTAATCCAGTTAAGGGATATGACTGGATTGGGGACTAGGAATCTGAAATACTGCCCTGGTTGTACTGGGATCTGCAGCAACAGTGTAGGATTCTGCTTCTTTAGCAGTGGGAGAGGCGGTAGAAGTGAACAGAGAAGGACTAAATATTGTTATATTAGTAAATAACAAGTGGTATCACCTATAGTTAAGGTAGACTGACACTTTCCATCTAAGACTCTGATTCCAATTGGTTATCACTTTAACTCTTTGAGCTGAAATTTTACATCCTGGATGTCTGCCTCTGGCTCTATATTTTTAGAAAATTCAGATAAAATGGTACAGCCATTTCCAGGAATCCAATTAAGGGCGAATGTTGTTTTGCCCACATTAAAATTTTTTTATAGCTATTTCATTGAGAAGCTCTAGCACCTCAATACTTAGACACAGGAACTTGAAATTGGAGGGCTTTGCGGGTACATGGGACAAAGACGTGCCTTTTGTCAAAATTTGCCCAAATCTGTCCCAGTTATGAGCCACTGAAAAATCTGTTTGCGCGTATTGACTGGGATTTTACTCGAGTTTGGCAGCTACATTCTCCAAAGAGCCTACGTGCCCTGAGCATGCTCCATCTGCTCACAGTTCCAGTGTGCTGACAAGGATGCATGCACGCTCCCCACAGAGCGGCCGAGCAGTTTTCTTCCCAGTCATCCTGGGCCACTTGGAACCAGGGCACCAGGACTGAGAGCAGGGAGACTCTCTTGTGCTCTGTGTCCCTGTTGCTGGCACCTGGGCAGCATGGAGCTGAAGGAAGAAGCAGCCTGACAAAAATGCAGAGGGGTGAGGAGCCCAGAGGTTCCATAAACACTAGAACCTTCCCCCGACCCCCGAAGCTGGAATTAACCCAGCAGTTTCAAGTCTCTACTTTCCTGTACTGTGAGCAACTGTCCAGGAAACCTACTGGCAAACTGCATCTCATCTCCTTCTAGTGGTCGGTGCACATACAAGATAACAGCCTACTAGTTCTACCAATTATTCCATTAGCTCAAGTAGTAGAAGTCCGTGCTGTTGAGCTAAATGATGATCCGAGCTCATAATGGTTTCAGGTGATAGAATTTGGGCTTTTTCTGTTTTTATTTTATTATCTTAGTTTTGGGTTGTATTTTTCAAATTATGTGAAAAGAATATCAGGTTGCATGATTAAGTACTCAAAAGTTAGGAAATGCCAGACTTAAGGTTATGCATGCAGAAGAACATAAAAATGACCACACTGGGTCAGACCAAAGGTCCATCTAGCCCAGTGTCCTGTCTACCGACAGTGGCCACAGCCAGACGCTTCAGAGGGAATGAACAGAACAGGGCAAGCTTAAGTCCCTTAAGTTGAGTGATTCTTCCCCTGTCATCCAGTCATAGTTTCGGGCTAATAGCCATTGATGGATCTATCCTCGTTGAATTTATCTAATTTGTTTTTTACCCCAGTTATACTTTTGGCCTTCACAACATTCTCTGGCAATGAATTCCTCGGGCTGAGTGTTTGAAGCAGTACTTCCTTATGTTTGTTTTAAACCTGTTAATTTCATTGGGTAACCCCTGGTTCTTCTATTATGGGAAGGAGTAAATAACACTTTATGTTCTCAGCGCCATTTGTGACTTTACAGATCTCTATCATATCCTCCCCTTAGTCTACTCTTTTCCAATGTCAGTCTTTTAAATTTCTGCTCAGATACCCCTAAAACAATAATAATAATAATTAATAATTTATTAAAGCCCTCCTATGCATAGGCATTAAGATGCAGTTTTTAAACTCATGACTATATACTATTTTTTCACTGGAACCCCATTTTCTACAGACACTTGGGAGTCTAAATCACACTGAAAGGCAATGGGACTTAAGCTTGAAGTCACTAAGGTACTTTTGGAAATTTTACCTTAGAACAAACTAAATTATTAACATAGTGTAACTAATACCTAGTCCTGCCTTGAGTGCAGGGGACTAGACTAGAAGACTCTCAAGGTCCCTCCCAGTCCTATAATCCTACGATTCTGAGATATCTAGACCTGCCAAATAGTGTTTGAAGAAATTGGTAGAGTAGTAAAAATAGTGCTGATGAATACACAATAGGGATACAACATGTGCTATTTCATGGTCATAACATAATCTCTCCCTATCCAAGGAACAATATAACTGTCTATTAAATAATAATTAATGTTGTGTAATCTCTGTAAAGAAGTCAAATTTAGCAGTCTCTTTATAGTTTGCTGGATGCAGATTACCAAAAAAATGTAGATCATCTGCATTATCAGCTCTCCAGCCTGAGATAATACCGACTCTTCTTCTGCACAGAGGTGGTTTTGGCTTTTTTGCCAGATCAGGAATTTTATCTTTAATGAATATTTCAGTGTTAAAATGCAAGCTAGGAGAGCTTGTCTGTGGGTGAAGGTTACCCCTGAAAAGAATCTATGGTTTAAGTGAAATTCTAGTGGTACGTAGTCATTGTGTTGGCCCTTTGTAAAGGGGAATTTCACTCTTACGCTAACCTCAATCCAAATGTTATGTGACAGCTCTAAATCTTTCCTCATATTTCTACTCTGTTTTTATAAGGAATATTCATTTTTGCAGTTGGGGATTAGTTTTACGTCTGAATTTACGGAGATTGTGGTATGTGCAAAGAAATTATACCAGTATAAACATTTCGGATGGAGTTTAATTGTTCAGATTTTAGTAAACAGTCCCTAGTTCACTATCCAACCTGTAACATGAAACGCTTCTCTGGTCACAGTTCTTTCTTGCTTATGGGACCAATAAATGAATTCACATTTGCAAGTTAGATAAACCATTTGAATGTATTATTGATGCAAACAAATGAGGGTTCAGGCTCTAGACGATACCTAATGAAGCTGACTTGACACAGGCTGTTCCCACTGAAGGGTGCCAGGTTTCAGGGCAGAAAGATTGATGCCAGTTTTATCCCATAATTATCCTGTGCCTTACGCTCCTGTTATATTGTACTTGCTGAGGCACAAGACTTAGACACCACAACAGGTAATTAATTATTGGCAATCCACTGGCAGCTATTAAAAAAAGATCCTGCACAACTGATAGCATGTGGCTGTATCTGAGCTTTCATCTTTAGATTGACTCAAAGCCCAGGGATTCTGGACTTTTCCCAGTGAATTTTACTATTCAGAATGTCATTCAGAAAAGGTTGTGCCATACGTTATCTTTTCTGAATGAGAAATGTGTTTTTCAGCTGTGGATTTCACCTACTGCTTATAACCTTAATTAACAATCCTTTATGTATATATCTGGATTATAAATAGACCATTCAGAATTAAAATAAATATCAATTCAAGGGTTGGTAGAGACACAGGGAAAATACCTTCAGATGGCTTGTATCTTTACCTATCAGAGATGTGAAAATGTTCGTTGCCTGATGAGATAGTTTCCTTTTCCCTGAGGGCAAATGGTTTCCTTGCTATTACATTTCTGAGAGGTCTATTCCAGGGTCTCAGTCTAATCCAGAAAATACATCTTGATGCTGTATGGCACAATGCATGACAAATCTGCCATGCACACAGCTCAGTCATGCTCACTGGAACTAGATAATTTCCATTGTGAAAATGAGAGTTTTGTGTCCATTTCTTAGGGTAATACCCAAATGAACAGTAGTGTGTCTTTTCTAAAGATATTTCTGATCTCAGCTAAGTGCTCCAGAGATTGTGCGCATGCTCTCCCCACAAATATATGTGCAGTAAGAATGAACAGCACACTCTTCACAACACTGTCCTGTCATAACAGTGGTGGGTATCCAGGACTGGCGCAAGCACTAGGCGAGCTAGGTGGTCGCTGAGGGCAGCATGATTTGCAGGTGGCATTTTGCAGCCCTCGGCAGCAACTCCTCAGAGGGCCAGCAAACCATGGAGGGCGGCGCTCCGTCCCTAATTAGGGCGGCGCTCTCCCCTCCTCAGCGGCATATCGGCAGCATTTTGGCTTTGCCACCTAGGGCGGCAAGAAACTTGACGCTGCCACTGTGGGTATCCATTAGTTAGGATCCTCTGGTATCTTCAGGTAGTTTACCCGGTTCTTTGTGAAGCCTAAACTCAAAACTGCTGGAGGGTCTTACAGTTAAGGCACTGGTCTGGGTGGGACTCAGGAGATTGGGGTACAGTCCTCAGCAGTGTAACAAATTCCCTGTGTAACCTTGAGCATATTACTTAATCTCTGGTTGCCTCATTTTCCCCATCTTCAAAATGGAGATAATGCTCCCCTACCTCATGGGGTGTTGGGAAATACAGTAATGAATAATAGTGAGGCATTTAAATTCTGTGGCGGTGGAGCCATTCGAATACCTCACTAGCCATATGTATGGGTTTAGAGAAACTGAGGCTGGAGAATACTATAAAGTTTTGTTGCCACAGGTTTGAGGTAATGACATTACCATTAAGATCTTCCCACACAAGTGGCTATAAAAACACCCAGAGCATCTTTCAGGATTATTATTCTTTTTTAGTCCTCTATCGGGGAAAAAGCCAGAATCCAACTCCAAGTGATCAGATCACATCCCAACTCACTGGCTGGCAAAGAAAAATGCTGAATAACTCAGAAATGGATTTTGTCTTTACAATAGCTGTAGCTTTGCCTTTTCATATTACAACTATTGTTTCCTGACAGCGTAATCCAGAAAGCATAGCAGATTGTACTTTATACAGATCAGCTCGCATCCATTTCCATAGATACTTGACTGTATGATGAAACATTTTACTTTTTAGATATAGCAGAATAATGGGTTCAGTCAGCTGTGATCTTATTCCCATTCTTCCCATTGGTCTGGCATGGCTGCCTAGAGAAAGTAGTAGAGAAATGCGCAGTTCTCCCATGGACAGTGAGAACAGTGACACCCAACACAGCATGGGGCAAAGAGAGCAGGGAAATGTTTTGCTCCGGTTGTCTGGGATGTCACCAAATCTTGCAGCGGAAATGTGGCACTCTGAGAACAGTGGGTCTGTGCAGAGAGTATCGGTGCAGTGTTGCTCTAGATTCTGTTACTGATTGGGGACCATGCAGATTTGTTTTGCAACAGCATTCTAGTTCCCTTCACTGGATATTGGTATCAAAAGAACAGTCAGGGCGATTTCACCACAGTGTCTTGCTTATTTTTTTCTCCTTCCGTCATTTCCTTAATTTACTTTCAAATGTTATTAAACTGTATGTTTAAGTTCTTCTAAATGTAATAGCTTGTTGATGTCTGTGCCATTGGGCAGTAAGACAGAATTAAGCAAAGTTAAGAGAGAGCATTAGGTGGTAGCTTCACTCCTGGACTCTGCTGCATTGTTATTCAGTCAGCTCTGGTTATTTTCAAAGATGAGGCAAGAAAAATGAGTGGGCTGAAACCATCAGCATCTCCTGCTGCCTAAGAAATTATCGTTCCATTGTGCAGCAAGTGCTTACAGAGACATTTCATCTCCAAAGTCCATACGATGAAACAAAATTAAAGGGACAGTGTGTCAGGAGCCCCAAAATTTACTCTGCTGTAAAGATGATGTGATTCCATCATACTCTTTTCTAAAAGAAAAAGGCTTCCTCAGACCTGTACTGAAACTGCTGGGACACTGGGGTGCTGAGTGTGTGGGACTGTGCACCTCACAAGGTCCTGTCCCGGTTCTTCCAGCTTGACTCCTGTAGGCAGGGAAGGAATTGGGAGTAGTTAAGGATCCAGAGACCTGATTCTCTCCGGCCTTGCACCTTGTGACATCATTTATGTCTGTGCAAATTGAGTGTGAAAACATGATCCCTGGTGTGAGTGAGAAGAAAGTTCTGGTTTGGTGTTTTACACTCACTTCGTCCAGTGGTAAATTAGGGCACAAGGCCCATGTCACAGAGAAAATGTCCCCTGATGGCTGCATCCCTCAGCAGGATCTGGTGTATTTGAGTCCTTGCATGCTCATGGGAATAAATCTGGAAGTGCAGCATATGGTCATAGTTCAGAGGACAGCCAGCAGAGAAATCTCATTTCAGACCTCCCAGACATTTTCTCGAGAGTGACCTTCTCTGGGTTGCTTAGACTCATAGATTGTAAGGCCAGAAGTGACTATTGTGATCATCTAGTCCTGGTCTCCTGCACATCACAGGCCATAGAATCTCACCCATCCACTACTGTATTAGACCTATAACTTCTGGCCGAGTTACTGAAGCCTTCAAATTATGATTTAAAGACTTCAAGGTACAGAGAATCTGTTATACAGAGTGTGGCCCAGAGGTTGGCTTGAGTGGAAGTTCAGTACTCCACACCACTCTTGACAGAACACACAGACTTTAATAATTTTATCTTAAAACAAAGGACTGAACAATATTTTCCTAATCCGATGCTGAAGACACTGGGAGGAATCTGTTTAATTAAAACCTAAACTCCTTGCTCGCAGAGAAATATCAGAATACCTCCAGGAGCATTCATATAATTTAGGATCTCTGGGCAGATCCATCTTGGGAGCAGTGGGAGGAGCTGAACATCTATTTACAAGCTAAGGGATAAATTATCTTCTCAGTTACAGCCATTGACTTCAAGGGGGTTGCATGGTGGTAAAACACAAGGAATTTACTCCCATGATGTAGGCCAAACACTGCTAGTGTTTTGAACATAGGTGCATCTTCATTAAAATATTTATTTCCGTGGGTAGTCTAACTGTCATCAGCAATGCAACAAGCCAAGAGCCTTTCAGAATGAGCAGCAGGGCTAGGTACAATTGGTAACTCTTTTTTACTTTTCCTGCATGTCCTCACTGATGAATCTTATCACTTAAAATTAATGAAAACACTTCAGTCCCAGGCAAATAGATAAATTCTCCAGCCCAGTGACAGAAATTAGATTTGAATTTGGATGGTTTTATTCAGTAAATGCCCCAAAACTGAGCACTTTTCAAAAGGAAACTGCAGATTTACTCTAAGCCTTTGGGAGCAGAAGAAAGACTTTTTTTTTTTACAGTTCAAACACAGAAAGAAAATCTCTTCCTCTCTATAGAATTGTTTTCTAAAGAAACTCACCCCCACCCATTACTGAAAAGATGGTTTCCCCCCACTCTTTGATATAACTCTTCTGGATTTTTTCCTGTGCTCTACTGTGGATTCCTGCCTAATAAATTTAGCACAATGAGGTGATTTTTTTTTTATTAAAGAGCCCTACAGCTAGAAGTGGCAGGGTCCCTTAGCGCTCTGTAATGAGAAGTGGAACTCTGTCCCTTGATGTGGTACACCCCGCCTGCATTCTTGTCAAAGCAGATTATCGCCATCTTCAAAATGTCAGGGAAGAATTTGTACATGTACATTTGACTCTTCCACTTTTAACTTCCTTTTCCACTGCATCAGAGATTACATTCTAAATATTCAGAGGGGTAGCCGTGTTAGTCTGGAATTGCAGAAGTGACGAAGAGTCCTGTGGCACCTTAAAGACTAACTAAAATTTTTTTTAGAGCATAAGCTTTCGTGGGCTAATACCCACTTCGTCGGATGCATGCAGTGGAAGTATCCAGGGGCAGGTATAAATAGGTAGGCAAGAACCAGGTGGGAGATAACAAGGTTAGTCCAATCAGGCTGAACCAGCTTGTTATCTCTAATCAGGGAGGGTGAGGTGTTCCTCTAGCAGTTGAACTGGAGGTGTGAATAGCGAGAGAAGAAAAGCTGCTTTTGTAGTTAGCTAGCCATTCAAAATCTCTATTCAGTCCCAAATTGATTGTGTCAAATTTGCAAATGAATTGCAGCTCTGCAGTCTCTCTTTGCAGTCTGGACTTGAAGTTTTTTTGCTGCAAAATGCTGACCTTTAAATCTTCCATGGTGTGTCCGGTGAGGTTGAAGTGCTCTCCTACAGGTTTTTGAATATTGCCATTCCTGATATCTGATTTTTGTCCATTTATCCTTTTTCGTAGGGACTGTCCAGTTTGGCCGATGTACATAGCAGAGGGACATTGCTGGCACATAATGGCATATATTACATTGGTAGATGTGCAGTTGAATGAACCAGTGATGGTGTGGCTGATCTGGTTTGGTCCTGTGATGGTGTTGCTGGTGCAGATGGGTGGGCAGAGTTGGCATCGAGGTTTATTGCATGGATTGGTTCCTGAGTTAGAGTTGTTATGGCGCGGTGTGCTGTTGCTGGTGAGAATATGCTTGAGGTTAGCAGGTTGTCTGTAGGCCAGGACTGGCCTGCCTCCCAAGGCCTGTGAAAGTGAGGGATTGTTGTCCAGGATGGGTTGTAGATCACTGATGATGCGTTGAAGAGGCTTTAACTGAGGACTGTAGGTGATGGCCAGTGGTGTTCTTTTGTTTTCTTTCTTGGGCTTGTCTTGCAGCAGCAGGCTTCTGGGTACACATCTGGCTCTGTTGATCTGTGTCCTTATTTCCTTGTGCGGGTATTGTAGTTTTGAGAAAGCTTGGTGGAGATCTTGTAGGTGTTGGTCTCTGTCTGAGGGGTTGGAGCAAATGCGATTGTACCTCAGTGCTTGGCTGTAGACAATGGATCGTGTGGTGTGCCCGGGGTGGAAGCTGGTGGCATGAAGGTAGGCATAGCTGTCGGTAGGTTTTCGGTATAGGGTGGTGTTGATGTGGCCATCATTAATTTGCACCGTGGTGTCCAGGAAGTGGACCTCCTGTGTAGACTGGTCCAGGCTGAGGTGGATGGTGGGGTGGAAGCTGTTGAAATCATGGTGGAATTCCTCCAGAGTTTCTTTCCCATGGGTCCAGATGATGAAGATGTCATCAATGTAGCGTAGATAGAGGAGGGGCGTGAGTGAACGAGAGTTGAGGAAGCGTTGTTCCAGGTCAGCCATAAAGATGTTGGCATACTGTGGGGCCATGCGGGTGCCCATAGCGGTGCCACTGGTCTGGAGGTATATATTGTCACCAAATTTGAAATAATTGTGTGTGAGGATAAAGTCACAGAGCTCAGCAACCACTTGTGCTGTGGCATCATCAGGGATACTATTCCTGACAGCATGTATTCCATCTTTGTGTGGGATGTTTGTGTAGAGAGCCTCTACATCCATGGTGGCTAGGATGGTGTTTTCTGGAAGGTCACCAATGCATTGTAGTTTTCTCAGGAAGTCGGTGGTGTCACGGAGATAGCTGGGAGTGCTGGTGGCGTAGGGTCTGAGTACAGTGTCCACATATCCAGACAGTCCTTCAGTGAGAGTGCCAATACCCGAGATGATGGGGCGTCCAGGATTTCCAGGTTTGTGGATCTTGGGTAAAAGATAGAATAGCCCCGGTCGGGGTTCTAAGGGTATGTTAATTTGTTCCTGTGTTAGTGTAGGGAGTGTCCTGAGTAGATGGTGCAGTTTCTTAGTATATTCTTCAGTGGGATCTGAGGGAAGTGGCCTGTAGAAATTGATGTTGGAGAGTTGTCTGGTAGCCTCCTTTTGGTAGTCAGACCTGTCCATGATGATAACAGCACCTCCTTTATCAGCCTCTTTAATTATGATGTCAGGGTTGTTTCTGAGGCTGTGGATAGCATTGCGTTCTGCTCGACTTAGGTTGTGAGGCAGGCGATGTTGTTTTTCCACAATTTCTGCCTGTGAACACCGGCGGAAGCATTCTACGTATAAGTCCAGACTGTCATTTCGACCCTCAGGGGGGAGTCCATGTGGAGTTGTTCTTCTTGTGCTGCTGGTGGGATGGTGTCTGTGTATCAGTGCGCTGTTCTATGTAGTCTTGAAAGTATTCTTTGAGTCGGAGACGGCGAAAGTAGGCTTCCAGATCACCGCAGAATTGTATCATGTTTGTGGGGGTGCTGGGGCAGAATGAGAGTCCTCGAGATAGGACAGACTCTTCTGCCGGGCTGAGTATGTAGCTGGATAGATTGACGATACTGCTGGGTGAGTTAGGGGTACCACTGCTGTGGCCCCATGTGGCAGGCAGGATTTTAGATAGCTTGCAGTCCTTTTTCTTTTGTAGAGAGGTGAAGTGTGTAATATAGATCTCCTGTCTTATTTTAGTAAAGTCTGTTTGTGTGGAGGGTTGGTTGTTTATCAAGGTCTCCAGGTTGGAAAGTTCTTTTTTGATGTTTTCCTGTTTGCTGTACAGGATGCTGATCAGGTGGTTCCTCAGTTTCTTAGATAGTGTCTGGCATAATCTCTCACTGTAGTCTGTGCAGTATGTAGAAAGCAATGGATTTTTCACCTTCAGTCCATTTGGTATGATGTCCATCCGTTTGCATTTGGAGAGAAAGATGATATCTCTCTGTATTTGTGCAAGTTTCTTCATGAGGTTGATGGATTTCCACTCCATACGGCTAAATGCAGTGCCTTGCATGTTGTCAAGAATCAGAGGGGTAGCCGTGTTAGTCTGGAATTGCAGAAGTGACAAAGAGTCCTGTGGCACCTTAAAGACTAACTAAAATTTTTTTTTAGTTACCATCACTGGTTCATTCACCTGCACATCTACCAATGTAATATACGCCATTATGTGCCAGCAATGTCCCTCTGCTATGTACATCGGCCAAACTGGACAGTCCCTACGAAAAAAGATAAATGGACACAAATCAGATATCAGGAATGGCAATATTCAAAAACCTGTAGGAGAGCACTTCAACCTCACCGGACACACCATGGAAGATTTAAAGGTCAGCATTTTGCAGCAAAAAAACTTCAAGTCCAGACTGCAAAGAGAGACTGCAGAGCTGCAATTCATTTGCAAATTTGACACAATCAATTTGGGACTGAATAGAGATTTTGAATGGCTAGCTAACTACAAAAGCAGCTTCTCTTCTCTCGCTATTCACACCTCCAGTTCAACTGCTAGAGGAACACCTCACCCTCCCTGATTAGAGATAACAAGCTGGTTCAGCCTGATTGGACTAACCTTGTTATCTCCCACCTGGTTCTTGCCTACCTATTTATACCTGCCCCTGGATACTTCCACTGCATGCATCCAACGAAGTGGGTATTAGCCCACGAAAGCTCATGCTCTAAAAAAATATTTAGTTAGTCTTTAAGGTGCCACAGGATTCTAAATATTATCGCTTTATAGATGTGTATAGATCGCATTGGGCTCCCTCTAATTATGGGATATGCAGCATGAAACTGCATTCCTTTCCGAAAGACATTAATGTTAGGGGCAAGGATTGATTGCAGCTCCTTTGGCAGAATTGTTTCTTCTCTGAGATTGCAGAGCAATGTGATAGTCCTTGGGTGTTCAGTTTAGAGTTACACCAGAGTAAAACTGGAGTAATGCAGTGGTGAATCGGGCCCACAGTCTGTAATTTCAGGAATCCTAACTCTAGGTGCCCCATGGAACACTGGAGAGCACTGTCAGCAATTGCGAACAGCCTCCTGTCTTGGGTGTGTATTCCCAAACTCCTCACACCAAACAAGAAGAGATGTAATCTCAGATTTCACCCTTGAACACCACCACCAGAAGAGAAAGAGAGAGGGGGTTACGGTCCATACCCTTTTGCTCCTTGAAATTGAACTGAAAGTTGGGACTTCTTTCTCCACAACCATCCCAATACTACATCCCAATGCAGAGGACCAGCACAAGGGTTCTGCATCCCTCCCTCCCCAGGCAAAACTGGCATGGGCTTTGTGCAGTTGCTTTGCATGGGGTGAATTTCACCCTGATAACCCTGGTTACGTTGTCTGGCTTGCTGATTACACATTGGTGCAGAATTTTATCTTGTTGCTTTGAAAAGCCCCTTAGAGAAGTTTTTGAGAGATGTAAGTGCCGCACAGGAACTAGTGACATTGTTCTCCATTGTCATTAGTCCTATACCCCAGCAGGAACTAGTGGCTCTCTCTGAAAGTCACATGGCACGTTACTCTGATATTCAAAAGTGAAAGTTCCCCCTCCTCCCACCTCAGTGGGTAGAGGAAACATCCTCCTGACCGAAATAAATTACAATTAAGTAACCAGTGAACTATTGGAATGACCTACCGACCCGCCACATGGGAGGAGCAGTTCAAATGGTATTGAGCTGGACTCTGTTTTCTTGGGGAGTGTAAAAGGGGTTCAGGAGAATGTATCAGATGCCTTCATCTAGAAGTCACAGCTGGAATTTTCCTGCTTTCAGTTTTAATTCTCACTGGTGCCAACTTGAATTCATAGATCTAATTGCCGGTTCTTCCCCCTGTTCAGGTGACAACCAGTTGGCCAGTTGGTCATGAATAATGCATCAGGTTAAAGGCTTCAGAGGGATAGTTATACAGTCAAAAAGGGTTACAGAAACTATTGTTAATGCCTAAACACTGAGGTGGAACTATAGCAACTTGATTAATTGACTAAATCATACAGGCTTTGACCTACCTCTCAGAAGTTTAATGAATTAGTTGATTAGTTACAGAAAGTTGCTTTGCCACAGAAAAGCAGAGGAGGTCATTGGTTTTAGAGATTGGCCCACACAGCTAGCTCCCAGGATTGTGCCTTTGGCAGATGCCAGTTCTGTCCATATTTCCTTACGACATTGGGGGTAACTGAGATCCCTAGAAACTATGCTGAACGCAGTGAGAAAGGAGCATGGTGTTGTTCTGCAGTCCGCAGTACACGTGACCTTCCATTGTGTATCAGCATCTTTACCTGACCCCGCTTAATTTATTTCTTCATCATTCAGTTGTTTCCATTTCCTTCCCTCCTCCCTTTCTTTTTATATCTCCTTTTCCGTTCTGATGCAGTGAAGGAAATTGGTGCTTTCCCTTCTTGTGCTCAAGTTGTGCTTTGTATTTTGTATGAAAGCCCATTCTCCATGTGCTACGTAAGGATGACCTGGACAAATAACTCTCTGGCCAGGCGATTAAATGTGGTTATATATCCAAACAGCAATCTTCTTTTCTTAGAAGAAAACTGAAAACCTTGTCAGAATTATTGATGTGGGCAGAAATGTTCTGAGTTGGGGGCTGGGATAAGGTTGGTATAATGGCCACAGGATATGATTTAGTCAATAAAGCAAATTGGTTTAAGTGAAAATAGAACAGTGATTGCAAGCGTGTTTGAGAATAAAGTAATTGCGATCTGATGTGAACCTAATATAAATCCCAGGTTGCTGAGAATTATTACAATATATTATTTATTACATTAAAGCTACAGTATCAGAGTGATAGCTGTGTTCATCTGTATCCACAAAAACAATGAGGAGTCTGGCAGCACCTTGAAGACTAACAGATTTATTTGGGCATAAGCTTTCATGGGTAAAAAAACCCAAACACTTCTTCAGATGCGTGTTTTGTTATCCCATTTTTTCAGTTTGCATCCTTCTAATGCATAAGTCTCTGTAACTGCGGAGGCTTTAGTTAGTGCATGAAGTGCAACATGGAGGCTTGATTGTCTCTCCATTGTAGACTTTAATTTGTCTGGTTCTGAGAGAGAGATTTTCCTTGTTCTTCAAAGGTATTTCATCGGGTTGAGAGAAATCAGCCTCTAATACGTTGTTAAGCAGAAAGTCCCCGGGAACTCCTATTCTAATTGATGTGAATCCTTCCTTTATCCTTTATAAAGATTGAATTATACTTCATGTCTGGGAAAGGTACTCAGGGTGTCACAGCAAAATATTATGTGGGACAGATTGTTTAGCATAAGTCGTTATTAGGAGTGGACCACATCCACCCTGACTGAATTGGCCTTGTCAACGATGGTTCTCCACTTGTAAGGCAATTCCCTTCTCTTCATGTGCCAGTATATTTATGCCTGTATTTGTAATTTTCATTCCATGCATCTGAAGAAGTGTGAGGACTTTAACCGCGAAAGCTTATGCCTAAATAAATCTGTTAACTTTTAAGATGCCACCGGACTCCTCGTTGTATTAACGCTACAGTTTTCCACTTACATTTTATTAATATATGATACATTTAACACCTTTTCCATGATACACCTGCATCATCGGAAGGTACAGGTTAGATGTGCATTCTCTGTTACACAGTTACTGGATTCATCCAAACAATATTGCAATGGTATTTTTGTGTAGATTTATAAGGATAATGCTAATCTACACCATGCAAGGGCACTAAATGGCGCAGTAACTCTGGTTTTGGTTTGTTTTACTGAAAGGTAGCTGCTGGTAACAGTCTGAGATTATCATGCTTTATCAACAGTTTTACATGGTTATGTTAACCTAAAATGGGCCTGAGTTTGAGCTTTCTACCTTAAGGGAAAAAAGGGAATCTGAGCACTGAAAATGTGCTGCAAATTCAAATGGAAACTCAGCAAGAGGACTACAAAGTGAAGTTGAGGAAGGACTCTAACATCCAGTCCAAATTTGCAGCTAACCGCCTTGATCTGTATCAGCAAATATAAAACTTTCAAGATTTGGGAGTACAAGAATACCAAACCCAGCTGGAGGAAGAACGAGGAGTACTTGTGGCACCTTAGAGACTAACAAATTTATTTCACCATAAGCTTTCGTAGGCAACAGCCCACTTCATCGGTTCCATAGAATGGAATAGACAGTAGGAAGATATACATTGTGATGGAGTCAGACCAGAAGGATATAGGAGAGTGCTGGAAGGCAGGTACATTAGTCTCAGGGTGTGCAGGTCCCTGTTCCCTGGATAGCCAAACAAAGGCTACTCCAGGCCAATCAAGACACCTGGGGCCAATTAAGAACCTTCTAGAAAGGAGTAGAAACAGCTAGCCTGATTGGGACACCTGAAGCCAATCAGGGACTGGCTGAAACCAGATAAAAACCTCCCAGTTAGTCAAGTGGGCTGTGGGTGTCAGGAGCTGTGGGAGGAAGTTGTGCTGTTGGTGAGACTGAGTGGTGGACAACTTATCATACAGAAGGAAGGAGGCCTTGAGGTAAGGGTGAAGTGGAGTTTGAAGAAGCAGTGACTGCTGTGGGGGAAGTAGCCCAGGGAATTGTATTGTGTTTTGTGGAGAAAAGGTCAGCCATCTTAGCTGATACTATTAGGGTCCCTGGGCTGGAGCCCGGAGTAGAGGGCGGGCCTGGGCTCCCCCCTTTCTGCCTCCCCTAATTAGTCTCTGAGATTGGGAGACAATAGAGGCTGTGCCAGGAAGGATCGCTTCTTCTCACTGGTTTGTGATGAAAATGGCTCAATAGGCTGTGACCTTGTCTCCAGAGAGAGAAGGGCTCCGTGGAGGGTCACAGTGAGCCGCTGAGGCTAGTAAAAATCTGCCAGGAAACGCAGAATCCACAAAGATAAGGACAGAGCTTTGTCACAACATATACACACAGAGAACATGAAAAGGTGGAAGTTGCCATATCAATTCTAAGAGGCTATTTAATTAAGATGAGCTATTAAAGCCAGTTGGGAAAGTTGGAGTTGTAAAGGGCACTGGGAAAACCCTTACATGATTTGGAAATTGAACAATATAGACTGTGTCCCAATTTTGCTTCATTTAACTCAAGAGCTGGAGAAGCTGATAGCAAGGAAAGACACTGAGTTAGAGGAATGGGAGGACAGAGAATTTAGTGGGAGTTGAGAATGCTTGACACCTTTCAGGATCCAGAGAGTATCAAGACACCTGTAACACACCATTAAACCAACAGTGATGGGCTAAAGGTGTGGGGTGGGGAGCTTCCTCCAAAAAACATTGTCAGACAAGTGGCTGCTGGCTTTACAGATGGCTAAAAAGGAAACAATTCAGAGGCATTCCCTAGAAGAGAAAGCAACTGATGAACATCCATTTTTGGATTGCCTTCTCTGTGTAAATTGCTGTTTTTCCTGAGTATAGTCATTTCCTTTGGAGTGCTGTGTCTGTTGCCGCTGCATTGTAAGCTCTCTGCTGGGTTTTTCTTAGGCACGTGATTTCAGTTGCTTGCTTTGGTTGGTTGCACTCTGTTCTGATTGATTGCAGACCCTTTTCTGGGATGTACAGCACCCCCTCGTATAGCTGTCAAGGTCTCAGAGAGGCAGGGTACGCTCGAGTGCAACTGCAAGTTTTCTGTTCCCTTTGGGATCCCAGTACATCGTATCTAATCAGGTGGTGGATAAATGGGGACTGACGGTATTAGCATTTGAGGGGTTGCTAATTATACTAGTAGTTGCACTTCTAAAATGAGTTTCTACTTACAGTTTGTTCCAAAGGCAGTTGTGTAAAAGCCGTCAGACGAAACTAGCTCCTTGGGGGGTAAAGCAGCCCCCAGTTTATTTTAATGGTTTCCTGTCAGATAACTGACTGGAATAAATGAAAGAGCTCTTGGAGCCTGAATATTTCATGTGAAGCTTTCCAGTAAAGAACAGGATTGACTTGGAAATGTCACTTGTGATCTAAACACTTTAACAGAGAAAAGATCAGGATATAATTAGTAACAAATCATTTTTCTTTCATTTATTCTTAGGTTTTCTAAGTTCTAGATTTTCTGTTCGGTGTTAAGACTAAACAAATTGGTCATAGAGTCATAGAGTTTAGGGCCAGAAGGGACCAGCAGATCATCCTGTCTGACCTCCTGTATACCACAGACTACAAGCACAACCCACCACCAGCATGCTAAGCCCATATCCACACAGACCTGTGCAAACCATCTGGATATTGCTGTTTCTGACATCCTGAATAAATTCATCCCAAGGAGCAAAGGAAATGCTGTGTCACTTACTGATCCAAAATGCTTGGCCTGACCAGAGGCACCATCCTAGTATTGTATGCTGTTATCTCCCTCACTTCCTTAGCAACTGGCTCTAGCTGTCCGTGGGCCCCAAAGTCTCAAGTTGCAGCAAGTGAAAACTCTTTATTTGCTTCTATTTTCACTCACCCCTTGATCTCCCAAAATGCTGGGACTCAGTTATTTAGTATCTTTGTTTTGTCTCAGAGATCCATCATGGAATATGTACCATAAAGGGAGGCATAAGTTAAAGGAATTAGTTAGGGAAATGGACTGAACCAAAGAACTCCAGGATCTGGATGTGGAGAAGGCTTGGAATTACTTTAAGTCAAAGTTGCAGGAACTACCTATATCCCAAGCGGGGAAGAGGGGAATTGTAAGGAAGAGTTCCAGACCAGATTGGATGTACAAGCACCGCAAACAGATGATTTATAAGATGAACTTGTCAGGCTGGAGGGACGATACCAGTGGATTTCCTCAGGGATCGGTCTTGGGACCAATCTTACTTAACATTTTCAATAATAACCTTGCCACAAAAAGTGGAAGTGTGCTAATATGGAGGAGCAGTGGGATATCATATAAGAAGTTTTGGATGACCTTGAAACCTGGAGTAAAAGAAATGGGATGAAATGGAATAGTGTAAAGACGGGCACATAGGGACTAACAACAAGATTTTTTGCTGTAAGCTGGGAACATATCAGTTGGAAGCAACATCGGCGGAGAAAGATGGAGGTGAATTTCATTGATGAGCAGAATTTGGAAAGTGTTGTGGTGAGCTGTGAGCCATGTTTCCAGGCAGGAGAGAGAGAGAGAATTTATGGTGGTTTATTTTCTTGTAATGTAGGTCCACATGCCCTCCTGGTCTTTTCATAAGAGAAATGAACTGACAGTTGTAAACTCATCTTCCAGAGGATCATGAAGATTCCATAAATCTGGTGTCTGATTCAAGTGGTGATGATGATGACATGTGAGCAGGCTTCTCTGTCCTCATTAAATTCTGGTGCATGATACAAAGCCAGCTTGCTCCACAAAAATAAAATAAAGCATGTAGTATGTCCATCAAAGAGAGCTGTGCAAACAATGGCCCAATTTCCACACACCTCTAGAGAAAGGCTTCCAATATTTTTCACTTGAAAATAGTCACAAATGTCTGTGAGGAGTGCTTTTCTAGCTGGGCCCTAGAGCTGAAACACTGTTTTTGATAGAGTAGCAAATGTGGTGTGACCTGATATCTCTAGGGGAGAGACATGCAGAGCTGGTCAATAGGAAAGAAGGTGGAAAGGAGCAAACTATTAGACAATGGCAATGCTGTCTCTGGCATTATCACGAACCTTGAAAGTGTTATTCCAGATGCTCAGAAAAATAAGTCACATGAGAAGCTATTGCAAATGCTGATCTAGTCATTAAATTGTCCATATACATATTCTACCACACTAGTACACTTTACTTCACTTTAATGACTTCCGACTGCTTGTCAAGCGGTTCAGAAACTTTCCTATTTAACTAATCGGAAGAAGGTGTGCTGGAGTTTTGTAGCATTCTCCTGTAAATCCAAAGTCTCCTGGAAAGAGAAAAGCCATTAATGTTGCCTGATGGTGCACTTCAGTAAAACAGCAGAGTCAGAATTAGAGAGTAATTGCTGGAGAAAACAGTGACAGTTCAGAAACTGTGTTGCTTCTTGGTGAAAAGCATTCTTCCTCAGATTCTGTTTTCTGAAAGTCGTAGCGCACATTTTAGTATTAGGAGTGAAATCAAATAGCTCTATGCATTGGGTAGCTCCCAATGAATGTCACATGGCTTGAGTATCTCACTCCAGGGAGGGAGGGAACTACCATTTTCAGTTCAGCCACTTTCTATTTTTAACAGTGTTTACAGGGTAGACTTTCAGACTAAAATTTCAGAGTAGCTGAATGATCAAAACAGTCATGCAATAATGTCAGAATTGGAGCTGTAGAATTATTAGCTGCATGTGTCAGAACTGTATAATTATATAGGAATAATCTCAGCACATTAAACTTGTAAACCCGTTAAGAGTTAATGTTAAAAATCATACAAGCATGTGTGTGTGTTCACCTCTCTAACAAATTAATTCAGCTTTCTGACTCAGAAGTCCCTCCCAGATTGGCAGAGCTGCCTCCAATTTACTCTGGGGAATGTATTAGCTTTTTAATTTAGTCTTCTATTTATAGAAGAACCAACAGGACCGTAGTTTGTTTAGAACTGCAGAAAAATGATGGTTTTGCTTGACACTCAGTTCCATACAAAAGACCAAGAAAATGTCTCATTTTAAAGAGCCCTATAACTGCTCATGGGGTGGAGTGAGTGCTGTAAGGAAAAGGCCAGAAGTCATGTTGTCCGAGTTTATGGATAATGAAGTTGCCCCATGCAAAAATAACAATATGCCTCTTTCTCATGTTTCAGATGGGGTGTTTTCAGGCAGATTTAAACTGCCCCAAATCAATACGCTTCCTTGATTTTTTCCCACCTAAATGATGGAGGGTTCTCCCACTATGAGGGGTCCAGGCAAGGGGCAGCGCCAGGAGAGAGAGTCTTCCTCCTCTCCCTGTCTTTAGATTAGGAGAGTGCTACCTTCCCTTCTTCCCATCCCCTCCCTGGTGGGACTCACCTGATGAATCTGAAGTGGGAGCACCAGAAGATGATGGTGCCTGGCAGGATTGTTCAGACTCCCAGGCTCCCTTCCAGGAAATGGAATAAGAGAAGTGAAAAACTAAGGAAAATATCTTGCATTTAGCTGTGATGCTGGGAGTACCTTTCCGAGACCTGCGGTGGAGCTCTGTGTGGCTCCAAAGCTCGTCTCTCTCACCATCAGAAGTTGGTCCAATAAAAGATATTACCTCCCCCACCTTGTCTCTCTAAGGAAAACAGAGGCAGAGGCAGCCATGAGGACAGGAACAAGTGGATGGCAAATGGAGAAGAAGAATAAATATGTAGGAGACAGATTCTGATCACTTTGCTCTGCAAGAAGTCTCACTGCAGTCAGTGACACAGCTTGTGGAGTGAGGGTGTCCAAATGTGATCTACAATGCATAACACCCAGAATAGTGTAGAGACCTGAACTGACATATAACACTAAAATCCACAGTGGGGACCCTCCCTCGCAAATCCTGAGTCCTTATCCCCATTCAGAGACAGGAACCATGACTAGATACTTGCAACAAATATGAAATGGCAAAAAAGAAATGGCAAAAATGATCCATACAGGTCATATACACATGAGCCATTTATGTGGTAGTGACATACACAACATAAATTCCATTTGACTAGCTCTAGTCATTTGCCTCTCTAAATCATCCCTACCTGGGGTTCTTTTGACATTTCAACCCTCTGCATAGGTTTGAGATGGCCACCGTTTGGGGCGGGGGGCGGGGCGGGGAAACTATTTCAACAATGTTTCCTTCTCAATATTTCCTTCTTTCGCCACAAGTGTGTTTCGAGGATTGAAAATTACACTTACTATACACAGTCCTGCAGCAATGAGTTTTAAGGTCTAATATTTTGCAAACTACCTTGGTTGGACTGCACCTGCTTCGTCTCACTGAAGAGCTGAAACCATTCATTGCACTGAAAGAGAGAAGTGGCAAGCAATCTGGGTCATAGGATATCAGTTCTCAGAATAACAATAGCCTGATTTATAGAACAGCTACCTTAGATGATTTCTCTAGAAGTTTTCTAAACAAGTATTCTAATATTTCTGTGACTCAGAGGCTTGTATGTGATTAAGGCAACCTTGGAAACAGTATTCTAAAATAACTTCCATTTAAGGGTTTATCTATATGGGGACACTTAGGAAACTTATTCTGAACTAACTTAATAATGCACCACACCATCATGTATCTTGTTCATGTACTTAGCACTAGTCTACATGGAGACACAAGATAATCTGAATTAATTTGCAGAGTGGATTTGTTAAACCATACTAAATCTCTGTGTGTGGATACTTTTATTAAGAATTAAAGTGGCCTTAATTCAATTTAACTTCCAAAGAGAATGTTTGTATGTGTGTAGACACATAATTTACTGGGTTTATGGGCCACATTACTCATTTTTCTTGTAATCCCATAAAACATCTGTGTGGATGCTTTTATTCAGTTTTAAGGTAGCCTTAATTTGGTTTAGTTTAATTCATTAAAACAAATTAAGTTAACTTTAAATTCTGAATAAGTGCATCCACACAAGAATTTTACTTGGTTTAACAAATCCACTTTTCTAGTTAATTCAAATTAACTTTCCTAAATATATCAAACAAATGCATGATGGTGTGATGTACTATTAAGATTTTTGTCAACGTTAATTTGGTACGACCTGCCTATCTTGCCTGAACTTTTCCCGTGTGTGAATAATGTGGTCTGGAAGATCATTATATAACCACATATGTACATTGTGTGTGTGCATGTGTAAACATATGATCAACTTCTCTGTGTTGCACGACGTATATCTAACCGACTCCTCCTTTTCAAACACCCTTAGTCCTTTCAGTTGTGGGCATGCTTTCAGCTCTTCCTAACTGCTCATGTCTTGCTTTGCAGCCTATGTGGAGCTGTTATGAATTAGGACCCCTGTGGAATGATGATTTCCCTAAATTCTCTTTCTCTTCCTAACTGCTCAGATATGGGATAAGCCGGGGAGTACAACCTGACACCTCAGTAATGCTTAATTTTGGGGTTCAAATAAGTAAGGGAGAGAGAGCCTCCTAAGTCTGTACAGGAATATCCACCTCTATTCCGCTGCTCTTGGATTTTTGTTTTTGTTGTTTTCGAGAGAGTAATACTGAATGGCAGTAACTCCCTCCTGAGGCCCAGAGAATGAGCTCTACATTCACTGCCTCTTGATGTCAGACTGCTGTTCCCTTCCTCCAGGAAATACAGCCACATGTATTCAGGGATGCTTCTTCCTCCAAACTTGCACATACAACAGTAACTCCGTCCTTACTGAGCGACACAAAATGTAACACAATTCACATTGGCTGTTCAGGAAGCTTACATCGGACCCAGTTCACTAGGTTTGTCTCTAGGAGGTGCAATACCTATTGAGAAAGTCCTACAAATCAAAGCATAGTTCCATTTCAAGTCCTGCAAAATGGAAACAACTTCACAGTTACAAAATTGTTTACAAAATGATTTTGCAAACAGCTCCATTTCTAACCCTGTCTCTCCCCTTCCACTTCCTTGTGTTAATTGCTTTTTAAAGAGGCTGCATGTGCTGTTCATGTGAGGCTCTGTTTGTTCTCCCATACTGTTGTTAGAACACCACTGACCAAGCCCCAGAGACCCTCCGCACGCAGGGAGTCTGGGGCAAGAGCCCTGAAGGTATGGCTGCACTGCAGTAAGAGGTGTGACTGCAGGCTGGGTTACAAACGGACACTGTGTTTATGCCCCCAAGTAACCGATGGAAAACCTTCTTACAATAGTCAGAGGCCACATGCAAAAGAAAAAATAAGTCCATGATGATCCCGTGTATTAGAAAGGGGATCACTCATTCAATATTCAGCAGTCAATATAGGAGTTCTCCCTGAAAGCCACTGCTGGCTCTAGAGAGGTGAATATTCTGTGGAAATAAGTGATAAAGCCAATGATGTCTAAAGTAAAGATGGGCTACAGTAAACAAGCGCATTCTATAAAGACCGACCATAAAGTCTGGGATCTGAATCTCAGCATGTTCATATGCAGGGGAACATTCCCCGTTTATCCTTTGATACTACATTGCATTATGCTGATTCATTTTCATGTCCTTCTTTTGACTAGATCTCATTTGCTTCATCACTCCTCTTCACAGGCGTGTGTGCTTATCCTTTATGATATGGGTGAGTGGGATTTGAGCTGCTAGAGCACATTGCTCTTTTCCTCCCTTGTTTGTGGGAAATGGGGACACAAGAATGTAAAATGGCACTCTTAAAGGCAGACTGTAGAGATGTCCTGGCCTAGCTAGACAACATTAGCTGAGAATGGCCATTCATAGGAAAGAGAGAAATGTGTTACTTTGATAATTTATTCCTGGAATGTCTGAGTCATTCTTCATACCAGAGCATGTCAGGCACTGTTAAGAAAACAATTATTTTTATGTGACATTACCAGATAAACCATTTAGCCATAGAAATGCCTTTCCCCATGAGGTAGGAGCTCCTGAGGTTACAGATACTTGTAGAGTGAACAGGTGCCAAGAGAGCTAGGAAGCACATATCAAATGTGTTTACTTTTGTCCTACTCGACTAAGTGAATTGGGCACCAAATACCTTTCCACTAAGTACTTAGTACAGGCTGGGAATTTCCACAGCTGTTTCAGATGCACTATTTGGTTGACACCCTGAAAATGAAATTCATTAAAGGACATAGCTACTGCCTGTTGGGGAGGTGGATTAACTACGTGGACAGAGACACTCTCCCATAAGCATAGCAGCATCTTCACTAACATGCTACAGTGCTGTACATGAAGATAATCCTGAGGATGATGAGTCCCCTGGCTGGACTGCTAGCAGGACCTATTGGAAGAAGTAGGTTTCAGTTATATATAGTCATAATTTTTATATTTCCCCATGCACTGCTCTGAAAATAAACTGGCAATTTCTATGATATGAACTTGTGACACTGAACAGTTACTTGAATGAGACTATACTGGGAAACAGCTCAACGTGGTGCTTTGGCCTTAAGTGGGTGTAAATTGCATTTACATTGCCAGAATAAAGTAAAGGTTCCTTTAGTGTAAATTAGAATAAGGCCCATTGACTGACTTTGACTCTCTAAGCTGAATAAGAGAGCCCTTCCTGTTAGAGAATGGCAGGTGCTGCAGGAAAGGATCTAAGTTCAGTGGGAGGGATGACTCTATTTATAGACAGCGCTTGCTCTGTTTTACTCACGTGGAGGGGTATGGAATAATACCAAGTCAGTGAGATCGTGTGAGTAGAAGGAATCCAACCTCACTAAGAATACCAAGGAAGGAAACCGGGCTGAAGACTTTATGTAGAAGAATAATTCAAATTCAGTTTTAGGAAGCTTCACATTCTGTAATATCGGTCTAATCTTGGATGGGCTGTGTAACACCAGCAGAAAGCAGAGGCCCTGTAACACCTTCATTCGAAATTCTGCATCACTTTGCCTGCTTTTGTAGCTTGAGAAAACAGCATCCAAGCCACCAGTTGCCCGGTTTCAGAACAAACTCATTTAGGAATGAATGCCATCCTCTATGGAAGCACTGGTCATGGAACATCAGTTCTGCTGGGCTGGCCTCTGTGTGCGTATGCCTGACACTCACTTCCCGCCATTGCAAATACTCTTCTCTCAGTTGAGTCAGGGAAGAAGGGCTTACAGAGGGCAGCGGAAGCGCCTCCAAGACACATTGAAAGTACACCTCAAAAAGGGAGGCATCAACCCAACAAACTGGGAGGACTCTGCAGAACAGAACACGGTGGCGCCACATCATACACCAACCCCAGCTCACTTTGAGGAGAACAGACGTGCTCATGAGACAGAAAAGTGACAAAAGAGGAAAGAAAGGGTACAACAGTCCAGCCGACAACTATGTTTCCTGCAAGATTACACCTGTCACTTCTGTGGGAAAATCTGTAGGTCACAAATTGGGCTCCTCAACCACTTAAAAACCCACCAGTGAACCCCCTTGGCCGACATCATCCTCACAGTGAGGGATAGCCAAGGGCTGGAGTATGATTTGCCCATCAGTAGCATAGTGGAGATTTGCTAGTAGCAGTCCGTGTACACGGGGATTGATGTGGTACATTGTACGTGCAGTGTGTTTCACAAGCAGTTCAAACACGGTCAACCAGGACAGTTTACATGTTGCTCTCTGGTAGGGGTGTTCTCTGGAGGAAGAGGGTGCCATGCAGATTGCTCAGCGTCCTTCAGATACAACTCTTGGCTGGGCGGGTGACTCTGCATTGGGAGACCAGTTGTCACCTAGGCAAGGAGCGAAGGGCACAAGGCACTCACAGTAGGGGGGTTTAGGCTTCCGCTATGTTTAAGCCTGTTGAATGGTGACATACGAGAGGGGGCTACCATATTCTGCTTGGGGTATGGGAGGGGGCTATCCTATGAGTGCCAGTGGAGCGGCTATGGTTCTTATGCCATATCTGTACTGGTAGGGATGGGGGGGGGTGGTCCTACAGTATCCATTCTGGTGGGGGTGTTTGATAAATAGGGTAGTTCCCCCCTTGGATGAGCAATTGATCAGAGCAGGACTGTAAAGCACAGTTGTGTCTACCTGGCAACGGGGCTTGATCGGGTTTTAATGCAGACACTGAAACCCCGTTCCGCAGGGTTTGAGTACTGATGGCAGGAAGCAGGTTTCTGCATCTCAAGGAATGGACACTGCCATTTGTTTAATTTGTGGGCCTCTGTCTCAGGCCTCTCGGGGAACCTGTGTCTTCCGAGAGTAAATCTGAGTGATTCCTGGAAAACCACATGTCAGTTTGATGGAAACGGCTGTGAAACCAGTAACAGTGACTGTAAGCAACGGGGGGAAATGTTAATGCTTTTATCATGGGAGTAATTCAGCATATGGATGGTGTGGGGCTCAGGTCACCTGCTGGGAGAAGACAGACAATATTCATGCAGTCTACATCTGCTAGCGTAATCACTGAGAATACTCATGCATGAGAACTCACTTGTTGGGCAAGGCAAGACTGATTTATTGAGGGGGAACATTCGAAGGTGCTGTGTTGTGTAGCAGAGTTTCTCTGCGCTGGCTGTTGGCTCTTTCCTCAGACTTAGCTCTGTAGTTGATTCTGTCCGAGAACCCGCATCCTTCTACATGCCAAACATGGTAACTCTGCAATTGATTCCCAAACTCCCACCATGCCTCCTCCCCTAAAGACAGGTGAAAATCTTGAATCTGGCAGCCAGCCCCAGTGCCACTGATGTACTGTGTAATAGGAATACTGATCTCTACACCCAGCTCTCACTACAGTGTTATACACCGGGGTAAGGCTATATTCTTTATAGTAAGGACATTTTGGACACGCTTGGTTGTCCTCACTCTCCTGTCTCATGCTCTTCTGTCTGCACTTCATTCTGCAAGTCTCCCAGAGAGATGCGGCAGCATTGTATAAACGTTCTAAAAATGTCTGTGCAGAGTGTTTCTGGTGCAATTCTGAGATAAGGTGCCTTTACAGAGCCAAGGTGGGGGAGTTCAGACCTCTTATTGGACCAGCTTCCATTGAGGAGAGAGAGAAACTTTCAAGCCACACTGGCCATGTCTACACAGCAAAGAAAACTTGTGGCTGGCCCATGCCAGCTGATTCGGTCTCGTGAGGCTCAGGCTGCAGGACTGTTTCTTTGCCGTGTAGCCTTTTGGGCTCTGGCTAGAGCCCGAGCTCTGGGACCTCCCCACCCCCACCCAACCCACAGGGTCCTAGAACCCAGGCTCCAGTCCAAGCCCAGAAATCTACATAGCCATGGAACAGCCTTGCAACCTAAGCCTGAGCTGGCTGGCACAGGCCAGCTGCAGGTGTCTAGCTGCTGTGTAGACAGACCCACAGAGCTCTTCTTCAGATCTGGGAAAGGTACTCCCAGCATCACAGCTCAATGGAAGGTGGAACAGACAGCTAACGCAGTTATAACATACAGTAAGGGCCCATTCAAGGAAGAAGGAGGAGCTGTCCCTTTGAAGCAATGGGTGAGAAGCTCAGAATCACCACAGTCCCATCCTTAGAAAGTGAAGGTTGAAGTGATTAATTCTGAGAAGCATTTTCAGTTGATCTGGGAGAAAATTAATGTTCCAAATACAGATGTCTATTCTCCCCTTGATACCTGAGTAACTTCATGTCAAGAGAACAGACTCCAGAGTAGGAACATACTTAGGAGAGAGGTTTGGCCTGTGTACCGATGTTGTTCAAATGTGTGCAGCCTGATTTTCAGAAGCATTCACTAATGTTGTGTGCTTTGTTTCTGAGTGCTTAGCATGAGACAGCAGGTACCTGATTTCCAGAGCGGGAGAGTCCCCCGGTCTCTTTGCCAGGTTTGTTGAATCAGGTTCATAGCATTTTTCTAGTTACAGCAGCATGTTGTACTTTTATAGTGTCATCCATCCTAGGGTCTTAAGCATCTCCAAAAGGGAATCTGTGGCATTATCCATATGTTCTAAATGGGAACTCAGAGGCACAGAACAGTTAGAGGGCTTAAAACATCTTCCTGAAAAGGTTTTAACTAGTGTCCCAACACCTGAGAATCTTCTTACTGAAGGAGATGACAGAAGGAAGTTTCTTCTCTTTGCCACATGTGACACCACCTTAAGTGCAATCCCTTCCACCATTTCCCCTCTCTATCCTGTTAGGCACTGATCCAGCAGCTTGTTGCATGTGGGCAGACTCCCATACAGAGCCCCCTTTCCACAGTGGGGCTCCACGTGGGTGCAGCATTCTGCCCATGCCCTGCAGGTGGGAGGATCAAGACCCTGGACAGTGCTCCCTGAATGGGACTGCACATATGCTTAAAGCTCCCAATCAGTACATTGCAGGACTGAGACCTCCAATTAGTAAGAGGCAGGTCGTGATACCCTGACCAGTAGGATGCACCAGAGAGAGTCCCACTGAAGTCAATGGGGATTCCAGTGGAATTAAGTCCTATTAGCATGAGTGAGGATATTGCTGTCTGGCTCCAAACCAGACTATTGCTTAGTACTGAAAGCTTCCCCTGTTGTGGATTGCACCAGAAGGGGCAAGAGCTAGATACACAGTGTCATGAGGAGGTGAACTGATGAGGGAACAGTGAACACCAGTCTTTGTGTCACCACAAACAGCATTCAGCAAGCAATAAAAACACAAATATAATGAACATTCCAATCTGGCCATCTGCAGTCTGTTTCCTCTGCCTCTTTATTCCACTGTTCTTATCTTTATTACAAGCTTCCATGCCGTTTCAGGGAAGGTAAATTCTGAGTGCTTGCATTACTAGGTTCTGCTGCTTTAGCCATTTTTTTAAAAGGAATATACATTAGACAACTGTTGTTCGGCATATCTTATGGCATTTTGCCGGGGTTTGAATATGTAAAATTACTAAGCTGTTTAATTCAGCACTTTCTGCTTAGTTTGAAAACATAACTCTGATTCTGGCTTCTTGTAGCAGTAGTGTGGAAAAATCATTGCCGTTTGGATAATTTAAGCTTTGTTTGTTGGTAGTGTAGTAGAAGTTCTATGTCTGTAGCATTCATCTAACAAGTTAGCTGAATTGTTTTGCACTCCTGTATAGTGCAGTACCTGCATCTGGACGTTTGTCAGCTCCTTTCTGACAAGTTACCTGTATTCATTTGACAAGTTGCTGCAATTCCTCTGTCATGTTACCTACACTTCCCAGAAATGTTATCTCCTTCCTTTTTGAGATGGCACCTGCAGCCATTGAAAAGATAGTTGCGTTCTCCTAAGTTACTAAACATCCTGTCTAACTTGCCTTGGCACATAAACTCTATGCAGATGAAGAATGACTTTATTTTCGTTCAATTAACTATTAATCTTAAATATCTCCCCCAAATCTCGCTGTCTTACTGACACTTCATTTTTTAAAAATTCTCTCAGAAAATGAGTGTAGCTGCTAGGTGTTAATGTCACCGTCTGGTTTGTTTACGGGAAGTCTGGGAATAGCTTTGGCTGTGGTATGTCTTCCTCATGCCATTGATATGGTATTTAGCAGGAAACAAGGGATTCAAGTATTTCATCCATCTGCTCCTTAGTGCCCATCTCTATTGTCCATTGTGTTTCTAACCCTCACAATGCGGACAATAAAATCTGTTCTTTATATTCAAATGAACACACATGGCTCTCATTACACTTGCAGCATCTTTCCAGACTGACATATCCATCCCAGGTATAAGCTATGTTTTTAAGAGATTTTTTCCCCAGGGTAGGTAGAAGGGAAGCACTGAGCCTATCTTGGTGAAACTGTTAATAATATTTTTAGTTCTTCAAATCCGAAGCATCAGGGCAGAAGCTGATGCTTTCCACATGACTCAGAGAGGGAACTTCCTTTTACCATGTCTAGCATTGCACTAAAGCATTAGGAATTAGCCACTACTGGAGCTGGAATACCAGACGTGATGTATTCTTATGACTTATTGATTTGTTTGTTCAGCACTGACAATGTGCTCAGTGCTGTAGTCAGCACAGAAATAAAGGTTCCTGGCTCCCAATAGCTTATAATATAAAGACAGATCATGGCAAGACAGAGCACACTGGGGAAGTAAGAGGTAGGATCACGTACAGCTTTTGTTGTTCCTCTCTTGGTATAGCTATAGACTTGCTTCTTGCAGACATCATGAAAGAACTGCATTGTGAAGCAGCGTGAGGGCTAGGAAGAAGCAGCGATTAAGTGAGCCGGGAAGGTCATTCGTTCTACATTTAAGCAGCAGCATGCATAAAGGAATGGGGAAGGAAAGACAGGAGGCATCAAAGCTTCCATGCTGAGCAATATGGTCCCCCCAATGCCACGGTTCCCTTCCAGGCTGAGAGATTCAGGAAGTTTCATTAATTCATTTTTGTGGAAAATGTACCTTCTGAGCCCACCTCCCCGCAGTCTGACATCCATGTGTGTTGGGAAGAAAATACATTTTATTTCTCAGCTCCATTGACATAATCTGTGCCAGGTGACATTAATGCGTCCGTCACATGACTGTGGTTAGTATCCTCTGATTCCATTGGTTACTCTTACAAACATGGGCATTTGAAGCTCCCAGCTCCCTCGGGTCCATGAGACTTGGTTCTCTCACTCACACGAAGTCTTGGCATTTGAGGAGATGAGTGGTGAGACTGCCCTGATTAAAGCTTAACGAGGCGTGATATTATCGAAGGCCCTTTAGAGGCTATTCTGCATTCCTCAGTGGATGTCTCAGTGGGTTTTGCGTGGGTGAGTCCCATCTCTCCTAGCACTCGGTCAGCCTGCACATGGTGAGTATGTGACTCAGGCCGAAGTGGGGAGATGGGGAGGGAATTAATTTAATCTCCAGCAGCTGGAGCAGGGGTTCCCTTTTAGTTGTCATTTGCATACTTTAGCCATTGGGATTGAATTTGTGCCCATTAAAACTAAATTAGTGCTGTCTGGAATTTCAAATCAACTCTGGCAGATCAGCGCTATTAACTCTATCACAGCCCTCGCTCCAGATCCTCTGTCCCTGAAACACAGACACACAATTTATGCTGGAATCGGCTGCAAAATTCTGATTGTTGTTGGTCTTAATGATAATATAGATTTTCAAGGGTTGAAAGCCAGCATAGTGCATCTCAGAGCTGGTTTAACTTTCTGTGCTTTACAGCAGACATGATGTAAATGAGTAAATTATCAGCTTGGTTTACAGGCCTTTTAGCTTTATCAGCCACAGCTCTGTCAATTTGTCCCCACTCTCATCTCTTAAAATCTTTGTTTCTCTCACCAGATTGTTCAGCCTAATCACCCCCTCCATTCTCTGCTGAGCCAGAATCAGTAATAAAAACAACCCTCCTGTATAATAAGTCTATGGAATTTAATAGAACCCATAGCATTGTATGGACGTCAAATAGGGCTCTGTAGAAATTACTCTAAAACGCTATAGAATTTAATATAGAACAAAATATCTTCTTTAGTTTTTTTAACCATCCTGTAAAATTGAGTAGCAAGGTTATAATCTTTATTACGGGATCTGGTCTGGTTTTAAAAAATATATAAGAAATTTCTTTTCTAATAAATTCAGTCAGATTTTCCATAAGGGTGATTTCAAACTGTAGTCACCAGTCAAACAATAAGTTCTTTCTATACATCTGGCATGAGGGGTGTTTTCATTTTTTAATGTCATTTCTTTTGGGAGGGACCTCTTTGGGGAGAGAGCCGAACATCCCTGTGTTCAGGGTGACCTTTGCACAGTCACAAAGCAGGGAGTCTGCTGTTTGCTGGCTCTCATTCTGATAATGGAGAGGATTTTTCCTAGTTTCCTCAGTTTAAGAAAAAGCAATTGTGTGTCTAAGTAATCATTCAAAGGTGAGAAAAGACAGTTCTCCGCATGTAACAGAGAACACAGCTCCCTCTGGTGCCCATTTAAGAACATTGAGGTTAATGGCCAGAAGGCACAATGTTAATATACCCTTAGAAGTGTAAGGGAGAGGGAAATCCCGTCCTGAAAAAATAGCTACAAACAGTTCAATGCCTTTGTGTGTCTTGGCAGCACAGTCCTATTCAGAGAGCTCTTGATTTCAGTGTGCCACAGTTCAGAGACCTCTGTCTTTCTCCCTGCTCCCTTTCTTCCCTGGCTAGTATCTGAAGGAAATCAGGTGGTTTTTCCTGAGGAAATAGCTCATCTTCTGGTTGATACTAAGACATGCTTTCATTCCATGACAATACAACCAGTTACTGGAGAGTCTGCATATCTATGCCCTGGTTCTGAGCAGAGGAGACGCTCCACATGAAGAGAGACAGGCCCTCAGTAGAACTGCACACACAGCTGAATAACATCTGGCCATGTAGGAGGGAGAAGCAACCTCCCCTCCCCCCAGTTACTTGAAAAGAGTTGTGGCTTGACTTGCATCTCTCTATTTCCTGTGAAACATGGGGCTTTCACCAGTGCCTGGCATAGGGCTTTCACTAGTGCCTTCCATTTTTGGTGGTCTCTTGCTGCAGTCTTAGCTTCTTCCCTGGGTCATGTTGATACCTTTGAGCTCTGCTTCTGTTGTATATTTCCAAGTTGTCTTTGGTCTTTCACTACCTCTTGCCCTAAGGATTCCAGTCCAACCCCTTTCTTGTTGTGATGTCCATTTCTAGCATCTCCATTTTCATTCCATTGTGTTCTGTCCTATCAGTTTCTGATTTGTCCTATCCAAACCTCTTCATTTTTGGGTGGGTTTTCTGGCCACCTGATGCTGAGGATTTATCTTAGCGAGCTGTTCATAAAAACTTGATGTTTAGATAGCAAGGTGTTGTTAAGTCAGCAACATATGGTAAGACACAGTTTAAATGGTGTAAAAGTATTCAAAGTTTAGCTCACAGGGAATGTGAGCTCAGTGTCTCTGTTTTTCCTGATTGGCTTTGGGGTTGCGAAGGCATGTCTGGCTTTGAGTATCCTGCTTTAAAGTCTTCATCTGTTCCTCCTCTTTTGCTTATGATGCTGCCAAGATATGTGCAGTGTCGGACCTCTTGTCAGTCCCAGAAAACATTATCGGTGTTTTGTGTGTATTGAGCCTCATGGTTTTAATTTTCTCAGAGTTGATTTTCAGCCCTACTGACTGTGCACAGGTCTGGAGATCATTTGTTTTAGCTTGCATATCTCTGTGGGTCTGGGACAGCAGATTGATATCGTCTGCAAAGTTCAGGTCTTCTAGTTTGTGTGTGAAAGACCATTGTATACCGCTTGGTTGTTCTGTGATCTTTCTCATTACCCAATCTATTACCAGTAGGAAGGTCATGAGTGACATAAGACATCCTTGACTGATGCCAGTAGTTAACTCAAATGGCTTAGTTTGCCGTTGTGTATTACTTTCTATGTCATATTTTCACGGAAGCTCTGAAAGTGTGGAAAGAGCTGTAAGGGGATTTATTTCTATTTTGGTATTTTAACTACAGAATTTTCCAGACTTAAACATTATGGGAATATATAACTGATCCTTTGTATAAAATGACCTTGAAGGACAAGAAATGCATTCTTCTGAGTACTTTGGAATCCATAAACCTCCTGACTTTTCAGTTTATTTTCACATCGTCTTGTTTGTTCATTCGTTTGTGTTTTATTTTTTCCTAAGGGCATTTTGAGATCTTTATTTCTTAGATTCATCTGCTGCGTATTCTTCCTCTGATGCCATATCTATCATTTGTGACATCACAATCTTCTTCATAGCAGCTGACTGAAATGTCACGGATAGAAGACAATGGTGTTCACTGTGGAATTAGCAGCAAGAAGAGATCAAAACTGACCAAGCAAAGAGCCTGTTTTTGTTTTCATGCACATGCCCTCAGCGATGAAAGCTGGCCAGGAAAAGGAGACAGCTGAGTATTCTAGACTGAGGGTGAAAAAAAAGTTTTCAGAGTTTTCTAGGGAACATCAGCGATGCACTACCAGAACTGGGCAGGTGAAGACTGGTGTTATTATCCTGCCAATATTACTCAAAAGCATAAGCAAGGAATCAATGTTCTAATTTTTAAATCATATTCATGTCTACCGTTTCAAGTAGAAATCCTGAGACAGCACCTAAAATCGTTGCACTTGACCCTATGTCTATGGCCCCACTGAGCAGAGTGCAGCTGTGTGTGTGCAGGGTGCTGTGCTGATCAGCTCCGATAAAAATGGAGAAAGTTGCAAATATTTCTTAACCCTTAAAATACTGAATCTACTAATCTACTTGTGCCCTGACTTCTCCCTCTTGTGTAGCACAAGTGCCCTAGCCTTCCCCAAACACTGACTTCTCCATGTCCCCTGACAAGCAGCCACTATTTCTTAGCTCTCCCTCTGGCAACCTCCATATTGACCCAGACCTGACCTCCCTTCACCTCACTTCCTGATTTCATTCTAGCTATTGCTTCCCCTTTATCATTGTCAACAGGAGCTACTTCCCAGCTGCCTCTTCCCTCCCATACTCTGGCCAGCCCTTTTTCTGCTCTTGGAAATCACCTCTTGTCATTGATGTGCCCAACTTAACCAACTTCCCAGATGCTGAACCTCTCCTGAGCACACTGACCTGCAGGCTTCTGGAACATTCCCTCCCCTACAACACCCACCCTGGAAAACATGCAAGGTTTAAAGTAACCTGCCATTCAGGTGCATGTAGTTCTGAACAGCGGGATCTGCATGGCAGCTCAGCAGGTCAATGGGGCACTTCCCTCTTGGATTGCTATGAGAATAATGCCATTTGTCTGATAACCTCATGATGAGAACAGAGCAAATGGGCTTCTGCAGGAAATGGTGCCTCTCATTTGCAGAAAGGGGAATTGAATTTAAAACTTAGTCTATGTAGAGAGAAACATGTTCAACCAGCCAGAAGTACTGCAGCAGGCAGTGCACAAAGCAAGGCGTGGTCCACATATCTCAGTCAGTTTGTCATCAGGCCCCTGGTTTTGGATTCACCCTTCTCTGACAGGATAATGGGGATCCACATGGGGCTGTTAACCGGTAGTAGAGTTGAGAAACCACCACCCCCATGAGATGTTGTGGGTCAGCAGAAAGTCACAGTAATCATACCAATTTATTTCTCTGGTTCAAGTTTATTCGCCACTGGTTCCTAGCATGGTAACTGCCAGCCTACCACAAAATGGTTTTCTGGTGTCCAGGTAGAGGAAGGCCACACCAGATACGGGTCCTTCTGTTGCTTAGTACAAGATGACAGCTATGGGTGTCACCTCCTAGCGCTGCCACCAATACATCCTAGTACTCTGAGGACAGGCACAGGGCACACATAGCATAGGCTCAGAGAGTACCTGATTATCCCATGCAGATAACAAAGCCCGTCCTCCAGTCCGTCCTCACACCAAAGCCTCTATTAACTTCTGTGAGCACTACAAAATGGATGACGTTCACCCAGTGCAAAGGGCCTGCACACCACTTGAGTCCCAGTAAGATTTAAGTGGCACACAAGCTTTGTGCTGGCCCTCTGAAGAGTGGTGAATTTCACCCAAAGACTGCACAGCTGGGCTCTTAGAGATTTTTGCCAGCATGTGGGGCTGTGTGCCTGCTGACCCAATAGCCAATATACTCTTGTGTTCAATGTGAATGTTTCAGCTACTTTCAGATTGACTAATGCAGAACCCAGTGGGTTTTGAGTTTCAAGAAGGAGAATGAACGGGGCCTCTACATTTTGGAATGTTAATCAGTGTAATCATATAGGTTTTGTTTATCCAGCACCAGTACCCAAGTAAAACCTCAGTGCTCCAAACTTAACATGGGCTGTGAAGATGAGAACTTTGGTGCACAGACCAAAGATTTTAGGAAATAAGAATGGATGATCTGAATCAAGATTCTTCTTTTGCCTTGGTGTCTTCAAGAGTGTAGGTGCTCTCCCTTAGTGTCTCTGGCATACGAATCTGTATACAAGAGAAGCTGAATAAGGGAGGGTTGTGCAGCATATGGGGGACTGATAAACAGAATTCTTTAAAGTTTGATTTAAAGTGGGCAGCATAACTCTTATGTAATTCCTCTGAATCCAAATAATGCTGCTTCAAGTGGATGTTGAGAATTATTCAGAGGAACATGACTCTGAGCTTGTCATCTAAACGATGGTAATATTCCTTCAAAAGAGGCACATTTGCAAACATTATTAATTATCTGGGGAACAGTTCAGTGTTGAAACTGAATTAAGGGGGAATGGCTTATATGTGGCTTAGGTTTTGATTGAAAGATGGATTAGAATGTTCTAGAACAAATGGCTTTTCTTCCCCATTACAGACCTGGCAGTGAGATGTATGGAATTAGTCTCACTCTGCAATGGGCTTCCGCTGGAGCAATTCACCAGAAAAAAAATTATGGACGGGATTAGCTGGGTGCAAAGGAGCCCTCAGAACTGTTCTTGGATGGATGGCTAATCAGAGAGCGCTCTAGATTAGTATCTAAATCTCAGCCTTTTTGTTTCCAAGAAAGGCACTGTCCACTTAGCTGGGTTAAATGAACAGACGCAGCTAACAGGGGCTTCAGGGGGAATTTAGAGGGGGTGTGTGAGAGACTTTCTTTCCAACTCCAGCTCTGTGTGTGATTTTTAAGATGGCCAGCGACAGAACAGGAGTGGTGACCTGCAGTGGAAATGTCATGTTTTCTTTCCTGCTTGAAGCCAGAAGGGATTTCCCATGCATAAAGTGCAAGATGGTCACTGTGCTGGAGGAAAAGAGCATTAGATTGAAGGGGCAAGTACAGACACTATTGAGAATAAGAGAAGCTGATTTGGGAAACATCAGTATCACCGACTTACAAGGAAAAGGAGGTGGCCACCAATGAGTTGGAGAGAGAGGAAGTCAGAGATGAGACTTGGCAGGTCATAACCACCAGGTGGCATTCCACAAAGCTAGAGATAGACGAGGATGGGCAGGCTAAGGCCACCAGAGAGAAGGAGACCAGGAGGAATTCCACACAGCTGGACATTTCTAATCAATACAAGATCCTCAGCATGGAAACTGAAAGATGCCTCTCAAGATCCAGCTGATCCAAGGGAGTGGAGATGTACAGGATACACCTGTGGATGCAGCGTGGCCCAAGCTGTAAGAAAATCAAGCTTGCCCAGAAAGAGTCCTCCAACTGCCAAACAAAGACAGACAATCTTTGTTGTGAATTCAGTGCTCAAAAGACGTGAAAGAACATTCTGCCAGGGATAGGCCGAGAGCAAAATGGTGTGCTGCCTTCCCGGAGTTGGGACACAAGGCGCCACCCTAAGATTCGATAGGCTTCTGAAGATGATGGGCAAGGATCCATTGGTGATGCATCATGTAGGCTCTAATGATGCTGCATCATGGAATATCTCTCAGATAATAGATGACTTCAGAGAATGTGGAAGTGTAATGAAGGCGAACATCCAAGCGATCTTCTCTGAGATCCTTCCTGTCCCACGAGTGAAGGAAGAGATTCTGGAATGAACCCACTGGCTAGGTGAGTTGTGCAGCTGGAAGTTTTTGGTTTTGTGGAACATTGGTCCATCTTCTCTGGGGGCGAGGGGCATATAACTTGGATGGCCTCCATGTCAGCAGAAAGGGAATCAATCTCTTTGGGCACAGGCTGGCCAGAGTAAACATCAGGACAGCATTAAACTAATAGAGAGAGTAAAAAGAGGGACGATATGTGCATTCATTTAGCATAGAATTGAGATTTTTGAGAACAAAATTAGCCAAGAAAAAGGACATGAACATTGTCCATGCCCCAGTGCAAGGAGCCTCGGTAACAAATGAGGAATTGGAATTGCTCATTTATGAGGATAAATTTAAACTAGTTGTTATGAATGAAAACTGGTGGGTTGATTTGCATGACTAGAATGTTAAAATCAATGGTTATAATCTATTTAAAAGAAGGATCAAATGAGCAGAAGGGGAGTGGGGGAGCAATCTCTGTCAAAAATGGCATTATCTGTTTCTGAGTCACTGATAACTTGACAGGAAATGGTCTTGAATGCTTATGGATCAATGTCCTAACAGATAAAGCATAAGATGGGGGTATTAACTGGTGTCTGCTAAAGACCATCAAATCACAGTAGGGAAGAGGAGGATCACCTTCTCATGCACGTCTGTAATGTGTGATCATGGAGGACTTCAATTTGAGTGAGAGATGCTGGAGGTCTCATGCTCCAATATAGAATTTTTAAAGATTATAGATGACTATTTCATAACTCAAAAAGTGCTATATTCAGCACGAGGGGAATTCTATATTAGACCTAGTCTGGACAGAGAAAGAGGAACTGATCACTGAACTAAAAATTAATGGTACCTGAGATACAAGTGATCATGACTTGATCACATTTATAATGTGCAAACAAAAAGCTCCCAGCCAGTAATATGAGTGCTTGCTTGGTGCTTTAATAGGGCCAATTTCACGAAGCTGAAAACAATTATAAGCCAGATCAGCTGGAAGGAATAATTTAATTATAAAAATGTAAATGATAATTGGGAATTGTTTAAAAACACTTTATAGAAGCCCAAAAAGCGCAAACCCCACAATTGAGGAAGAATCCCATATTGGTTATAAACTCAACCTGGTTTAGAGGGAAAGTAAATGCAGCTATAACAAACTAAAAAAAATTATATAACAAATGGAAGAAAGGCGCTGATGATAGTAATGAATATAAATCAGAAGTTCAAAACTGTAGAAAATTGATAAGAGAAGCAAAGGGACACAAAGAGAAATTGATGGCCAGCAGAGGTAAGGACAGTAAGGAAGGGTTTTTTAAAGTATATTAGGAACAAAAAGAATCCAGATAAGGGTATAAGTTCATTACTAGATGAAAATGGTCAAAATGTCAATTACAATGCAGAAAAGGCAGAAGTGTTCAATAAATATTTCTGTTCTATATTTGATGGGGGGGTGATGTTATCATATGATAACAACTTTTGCATTCCACTTGTATCTCAGGAGGGTGTTAAAGAGCAGCTACTAAAGACGCTTTATACCATATAACTTGCATCCAAGAGTTTTAAAAGAACTGAATGAGGAGCTCAATGAACCATTAATGTTGATTTTAAACAAGTCTTGGAACACTGGGAAGTTCCATAATAATGGAAGAAAGCTAACCTTGTGCCAGTATTTAAAAAGTATAAACAGGATGAACCCGGAAATTATAGGCCTGTCAGTCTGACATCAGTCCTATGCAAAATATAATAGAGTATCTGGTATGGGATTTGACTAATAAAGAATTAAACAAGGGTATTCGTTAATGCAAATCAACAGGGGTTTGGGGAAGACAGATCCTTTTAAAAAACTGAGTGTGTTTTTTCATGAGATAACAAGTTTGGTTGATGCAGGCAATAGTGTTGATATAATATACTTCTGTAAGGAATTTTACTTGGTACCACATTGTATTTTGGTTAAGACTGGTATGAAATTAACATGACACACATTAAATGGATTAAAAGTTGGCTAACTGAAATGTGATCGTAAGCAGGGAATCATCACCAAGTGGATGTGTTTCTACTGGGGTCCTGCAGTGATAGGGCCAAAAAGCAATGCTGTTGAACATGGAAGAAAACAAAATAGTCAGTGATAAAGTTTGCAGATGACACACAAAGTTGGAGAGTAGGAAATAATTAGGACAAGTCACCGATTCAAAGTGATCTGGATCGCTTGGTAAAGAGGGTGCTACCAAACAGTACGCATTTTAATGCACCTAAATGTAGGCGTATACAAAGAATGTAGGCCATATTTACAGGATGGGGGAAACTAATCTATGAAGCAGTGACTCTGAAAAAGAATGAGTGTGGGGGTGATGGATAATCAGCTGAACATGAAGTCCCAGTGCGATGTGGTGGCCAAGAGGACTAGTGTGAACCTTCTAAGCATAAACAGTGGAATCTCAACCAGGAGTAGAGTGGTTATTTTACTTCTATATTTGGCACTAGTGTGACTGGTGATGGAATAGTGTGTCCAGTTCTGGTGCCCATAATTCAAGAAGATTGTTGGTAAATTGGAGAGGGTTCGGAGAAGAGGCCCAGAGTGATTAAGGGATTAGAAAAGCTGTGTTACAGTGATCGACTCAACGAGCTCAGTCTATTTAGTTTAGCAAAGAGAAGTTTGGGATGATTTGATTATAGTCCATAAATACCGACATGGGGAACAAATATTTGATAATGATCTCTTCAGTCTAGCAGGGAAAAGTATAATATGATCTAATGCCTGGAAGTTGAAGATAGACAAATTCAGGCAGCAAAACCCATGTCAATTTTTAACCATGAGGTTAATGAACCACTCAAACAGTCCTTGGTCTCTCCACTGCACACTGAGATGACAGGCTGGGCTCCTTACCTGCACCTGTTATGATGTGATTTATTGTGGACATGGCATGAGTTGAGGCCCTTGTTTAAAATGCCTTTTGGAAAGTTCCAGTGAGGTATTTGTGTGTGTGAGCGTGTGGGGGAGGATTATCATTGAAATGTTCTGGTTTTAAACACAAGATCATACCAAATAACGACAGTGATAAGGGAGAGGCCAAGGCTCTCAGCTAAGCAAAAAGGCCACTTTGTTCAGACAGCATTCAAGGCGCCTCTAGCCAGCCATGGTGATAATATGAATGAGATTCCGTTCCTAGCTAAGCAGGCCATTGCTCTCCCCTTGTCTGTAGCCATCTTGCTGTCATATGTCAGTGTGTCAGGCTGGTGGTGGTAGCTCTTAAACCAAGGACATAGAAACACAAACTAAAGAAGAAGAAATATTTCAAGACTTTGTTTCTGGAGAAACTTTCTCCTGGCCAGTGGGACCTCATCGCCTAGTAGGCCGCAGCCTGAAACGGCCTTGGTGCTGGCCCCTGGCGCCCCAGAGCCTCATGGGGCACAGCCCGAATGGGTCTTAGTTCTGTTTGGAAAAGGCACTTGCAAGCCTCTGCTGACAGCCACAACTGAAATTTACAAGAATTCTAACAACGCAGCTTCCAGCCGCTGCTCCTGTTTCTATGGCAACGGATGTCGGAGCAATGAAAATGGGGCAAAGGGCTTTCAAATAATCCCAGTGATTGATGTCCTGCCTGTGAATCTGAGGTGGTTGGTGGGAGTGACGACATGCCTGGGTGAATTATGAGCACTTCTGGGTGCATGGATTGCACTGTTGAAATCTCATAAATATCTGTCATATGAACTTTCGGCAGTTCCCCTGCCCCATGCTGCTGGCCTCTCCTTGTGCACTAAAGGACTCTGAGCCCTTTCGAAGGGCTTTGTGAGGCCCTGAGATACCAGACTAACGAGCACAGTAGGTGAGCCTCGACACACAGACACCCCTGGGGTCTGAGCCTCTGTTCCGAGGAATGTGGAATGTCATTTTGTTGCTTTAAGGAGAATGGCAGCCCAGCGGAGAACAGTGGCATGCTCGCTGCTTTCCGGTTGTTCCCCAGGAGGGAAGCTGCGCTCATGCTTGCAGAGGTCGATGTCAAAGGATCTTTCCTCTCTCTTTCCACACTGTCAGTGTAAGCATGCGGCGACTCACCCCGCTGGCGCCTCCTGCTGGTCGTCCGGGGAATCAGCTCACCAGCCACCGGTGCGCCCTCTGCAGCCTCTAATGCCGCTTGCCCTCGGCCCCGTGTCCCTCCCGGACCCCGGTGCCTTCTCGTCAGGGGTGCTGCACCCCTGCAGTACCCCCACGGTCTCAGGGTCTCCCCTCCTCAGGGGAACCCCCACCCCCTATTCCCACCTTGCCTCAGTCTAGGCAACTGCCAGTCACCACCTACCCCCATTCACTGGGGCAGACTGCAGTGTCATCACCAGTCATCACTGGCAAGAGGGGTTGGACCTGCTGCCTCTGCCTACCCTTGGGGCTGCCCTCTGCACCCCCAGTACCTAGTTGGCCATAGACTAGGCCCCGCAGCCTGGGAGGTTTCCAGGTCAGAGCTCCACAGCTCTGCTATCCTTCTCCCAGCCCTGCCCTATTCCCGGTACCCTTCTTAGCCCCAGCAGCCAGGTCCTCCCTCTCCAAAGACTAGAGAAAGACTGCTTGCTTCTAGCCCTCTGCCCTCTTATAAGGGCCAGCTGGGCCCTAATTACATTGGCCACAGCTGTGGTCAGCTACCCAGTCAGCTACCCCCAGCTGTCTTTAATCTCTTCCCCTGGTTCAGGCTTCTCCCAGGGCTGTTTTAAGCCCTTCTGAGCAGGAGCGGGTAGTCACCCCGCTACAGTCGGTCATAGGACATTTAAGGCCTGAATCGCCTCTCACTCATCACCGTGTTGCCAATCCCTTGTGTTTGGTAACCATGAGTTAGCCCCAACCAGTTTGGCTTTAAAATCATGTATGGCGCCCCCTAGCCACCTGGTTACCTCCGCTAGCGCTAAGCTCCTTACACGTTTTGATGGACCGCCCTGTATATATACCCAATATATTCAGTGCAGTAGTTACATTAAACAGGAAGAAAATATGATATACGTCGGTAAAACGCTACTCTCAGGGTCACCGGTGCCCACGCTGATAATACCCGGGACTTCTCCCAGTCACATGACCTGATATAGAAAACATAAAATTAGAGTCCCGTTGGTACATATAAGTTGTAGGGGCTCTTGATGACCCGTGACCACAATCTCTTCTGTGCAGCAGTTAGCAGCTTGGCTGACTGGGCTCAGTACAGCCCAAATGACTCATGCGTGGGATAATGCGGTAAGGCCTCTGCCGGCTTAGTACGCAGCAGGTAATAAAATTTCCAAACCCTTCTCCCATGCCTTGAGAACACAGTTCAGGGAGTGGGATGTCCCATGCAATTTCCTTACCATGTAACTAAGGGTGGTGACTCACAACTCCACGACAGAGCCTCAGGTTCACAGGTAGCTCTGGACTCCCCAGTCACTGCAGAGGGCTGATGAGTGCCGCAGGCAGGAGTCAGGCTGCTGCTGCTCCCACAATTTCCCCTCACCAAAGCAGTGCAGGGCTCAATAACTCTCCTGCCCCAGCCCTCAGACACGCTCCTAGCAGCCGGGAGCCCTGAGCCAGCAGCCAGCGCAGCGGTGCCATGGGGTGACTCATCTCCCCTAGGGAGCTGGGGGCCTGGTTGGCGGGGGAGTTTTCCCAGCAAAACTCTACAGATTGGGAGTCACCTTGAAGAGGGAAAGGCCCAGGCTGAGGGATTTTGCTTCCAGGTCCCGAGAGGCCAGTTCTCTGAGGGATCCTACATGCAGAACTGGGCCTCACCAGCCCCCACAGTCAGTCCTGCCTTTTCTGTGGCTGGCCCCAGACTGCTCCAGAAATGGCTTCTCCCCTCTCCAGAGCTCCCAGAGGTGGGGATCTCACTTCCTTTGGGTCAGGCTAGCTCCTCTTCCTGGGTTTGCACTTGTCAGTCATGTGACTCTGCCCCCTCTTTTCTCTCAGACGCTGCCCTTCCCCGAGTAGGCACCCTGCTATCCTCTCCACACCAACAGGGCCCTGTTGCGCCAAACAGGGGCTCTCCTCTCTCCCTCTGAGTCATCCCTTAGCCCCCTTCCTTCCAGGGACAGCACCCAGAGCCCAAGAACCAAGGTCAGCTCCTTGGACGTTACTCGTGAGATTTCAAAAAAGAACAAATGTGGGGTTCTGTCTGTTGCCTTTTTGTGTTTCACCTTTTAAGACTTACGGTTTCAGGCTTTGCTCCACATTCTTGCAGGCTAGAAATTAACTTTTTTTAAAAAAAATAGAAGTTGAAACTCCCATGTAATTCCAGGACTCTAGGAGCTGGAGCTGTGAGAAAGTCACCAAACATGGCGAGACTCGCAATAAACTCACTAGAGTTGGCAAAGCTGCTAACATCCCTCTTATGCCTGTGGAAACCCATTGATCTCAGTGGAGTTACCCTCGCTTACAAAAGCAAGCTAGGAGAATCAAGCCCTTTATCTCTCATGGGAGCACGTTATCCCTGCATGTCTTCTGCCACAGCCTCCCTGGGTATGTCTCAGTCACAGGTAAAGATCTCTATTTTCTCTTTCTCCTTTAGGATTTTGCATGGTCTTGCTGTTAGTGCATCACCAACCGTTACTGCTGTTTAGATGAGTCATAATATTGATCACGCACTTTAGTTGGGGATAAAAAAGCCTTTTGCTCACACACTAACCTGGCAATTCACCTGCTTGCAGAAAGGGAATTGTCCAGTAAGTTTCTCAAACATCCTAAAGAAGCAACCTCTCCCCCTCCCCGCCTTCCTTGCTCCACTGAAAACTCTGTAAATTGCATTGTCCCTCATCCTTCCTTCCCCCTGCTCTCCCTCAGGCACCAGCCAAGCACGTGCCTTGTGCTGTGTTCTGCCTGTGAGTTTGCATCACTTTGCTTTGTCTTCCAGGGCTCAGCGAAGGCATGTTCTGCCTGCCAGGCAAGAGCAGATGGGACTGGGGGGGAGAGAAGGGTGCCCAAGTGATCTCCACACAGCAGAGCTGTTTTGGGAAAATGAGTGCTTTGCCGTGATGCGTGCCATGCCAGTTCTCAGGATTACCACAGGGACTCCTAACCCCAGGGAAGCTGGTGTGTTGTGTGATTTTCTTCCTCCCGCTGGGGCGATGGGTGTGTGCTGAATGACAAGAGAGGAGCAGCTCCCTTTCTAGAGTACTGCAGCGGTGCCAACTGCTTCCCACATGCAACAGGGGAGATGGTGTCAGGAAGCTGGTTACAGCTCCCTGATCCTGTGGGCTCCTCTGCAGCAGCCCTGGAGAGAGTTAGAGCAGCTGGAGGGGTGCTCTAACTTACACCACAGCAGTTGGTATCTTACGTACCCTGTGCAGCCAATGAGGATAGACATAGTGGAGTCCTACTCCAAGATGCCACCTATGTGGGGGGGAGAGGAGTCAGCTGGCACAGGAGCCCCCTGCACCAGATCCATGCCAGCAGGCAGTCTGCTCTAGCAGGGGCCTGACACGGGAAGGCAGCTGTGGGAGGAGAACGGTGCAGGGACCTGGGATGGGGGTTCAGAAGACAGATGTGGGGTGGGCCAGCCTTGGAAGTTGTGAGTTTAATAACAATACATGGCTGGTACATTGAGATATTTACAAGCCAGATCCATGGGTGACACCATTGCTTGCACCAGAGCTCAATCTGGCCTACAAATTAACCCTCCCCAAGCCCTTGTGCAGTCAGTAAGCTGTCCAGTAAAATAAATCCTCCCCTAGTGCCTGACAGTGGATGTAAGCTATGGTGTTGTGGACAATTCCTGTAGAATGCAGTTGTGGTTTTCTAAGGGTATTGTCCCCATTTACAGTGACTGACGCACAAAAAGATTGTGACTGGCACAAAGTTATATGGAGTGACTCAGTGACAGAGCTGTGATAGGGCTCAGGTTTGCCCGTCTCTCAGTCCTGTGCTCATAGGACTTATTGAAAAACATCCGGCAGAACAAGCGGTGTGAAAGAGTGGTCTCCTCTGGGGCTCCCAAGGATTTTGAAAACACAGTCCACTGGCATTTACCATGGTGCTCTGCGGTGAGCTGGGGATGGGACTCAAGAGGATTTCCGGGGATTTATCATAGAAATAGCATCCTTCTTTGGCTCTTGAATTGCTGCTGTCATTAGAATGTAAGTTTTGTTTTCATTCCAATATGGAACAAGCCTGAGCAACTTTTGTAGCTTTCTTGCTGCCTGTGAGGAGCCTGCGATAATGTTCTTTGAATTGCTAAGCAACCGCAGCCCATTCTCTCACATGGAGCAAATTGAAACATTGATTTATCTATTTGTTTTGCAACTAGCACTAGCGGCTTCATTACTCCATTCCCCAGGGACACCCTCCTACACGCTCGGATTGGAAATTAACTCTTTTTACCGAAGAACGTACATGGATTTGTTTTTAATTTGACGAGAATCCAGAAACAATCGTGCTTTCTGGCTAGGCATGTGTGCGCGTGTGGGAGTCTCGACTTTGCTTGGCTGTCTGCTGCCTGCAATGCTGGAGATTGGGTTTGTGGGGCTGACCCAACAGCAGTGTGTCATTTGAACGGTATGTGCCAAGCACAGGTATGTGGATTATGCTCATCAGACCTTTACCACAGCACCTCCAAAGCCAGCTGGTGACTAGGGGGGACACAGACAGATGCACACACAAAGCCAGAGGCAGCAGCGATGTAAACAGTGACTTGAGTTGCACATCAAATGCAAGGGAGGAAGTCCAGTGAACCAACTCTGTGGGTGTGCAACACAAGAGGCAAGTTAAAGCAAGCAGAGGAACTGTCCTGATGCTGCTAAATTTGCTGCAGCTCCACATGTGATGTTTTATACAAATTGTATAATGAATTAATTTACAAACTTGCAAATAACTTGGATATAACCATAAACCTCAGCATCAGAAAAGTCTATGGATTTAGTGCTGGTGAAAGGCATTGGAGTGACAGCTGTACATATCTACAAGCTTCTGCATATGACCCAGGTCTGATTTGCGCAGGGGTGGATCTTACTGTAGGGGTACATGGGCAGTTCAGTCTTCATGGCCAGGAACCTCTCTGCTAAGTCTGCCAGTTAGTTCAAAGCCTGTTGGTGAATTTGTCATGGGGGAGCTGGAATTGAAACTTGTCAAATTCATCTCAGATGAGAGACATGAAACATCCATAGATGGGGTCAACTCTTAATCCCTATTGAACTGATCAGGATTAAAACTAGTGACTAGACTAATGTAGCCTATTAGTAGTACCTTGAGACATCCAGTTGCCCTATTACTGCTAACTTAAAAGGGGCCTCTGTCTCCATCCACCAAAAAAAGTTTAAAAATGATAAAGTTGCAAATCAAGGATTTAAAAGTTAGGAAATACAAGAATTAATGCCTGCCTCGTTGCGCTCATTGATTATGATACAGTCTTTAATTACATGGTCACGTTATGTTTTCCAGCACAGGAGTTCTGCAGGGCTTGAATGCAGGACGGTCAATGCCTCAGCATTAAAATTTTTACTTGACATAAAGGAGTCATGTGTATCAGAAGTGAGCTCTTGTTCTCCATGTGAACCAGCCTGGCACATGCTTTGCCAGTGTGTTGCACTACTGTGTGTGGGTGAGCAATGAAATACTGAGTTTGGGGATTCCTGGGTTCTATTTCTGATTCTGGGAGAGAGGGTGGTATACAGCAGTGATTAGAGACAGCATAGCCATAGATTTGGCTCATTCAGTCTGAAAGACAGTAAGGCTAAGTGGCTGGGTCTGTCATATTAGAGAGCTGGGTTCCATTCCCAGCTGTGCCTGAAATGAGTCTATGCAACCTCTCAGATACCTTATTTGTAAAATAGGGGGAAGCTCGTTTCCTGCCTCCTAGGATAGGGGTCTGAGGGCACATATGCTGAGCAGGAGATTTTACCTGAGTGGACAGGCATGACAGGGCTGCCGAAAGCTTACGTGTCACATGAGATGCCCAGCACTTGGCAGGCCTGCTGTTACACCATCCTGCTATTGCTTTTCCTGCTGCAGCCTCTCCCACCGCTGTGTCATTTATACCACTTGGAGCTAAAACGAGATGTTTCAATCAGTCCTACGTAGCAGCTGCCCTTAATGATTTCAAAAATAAAAACAGGCTGTTTCAACAATTGCATTATGTCATCGTAGTGCATGTTATAGAAGGGCTTATGATTAACTACTACTGACATGTCATTAGATAATGTAAACATAATATACACATTTTAAAAAACAAAATAAAATTCCAAATGAAATGTAAAGTTTCCCAAAACAAACATTTTCCCCTCAGGAATTTTTGTAGAAATTAACATTTTTTTCTTAACCTCATTTTAGACAACAATGGCATTTTTCATCCCAAAACATTTGACAACACATTTCTGACTAGCTCTACTCTTCACCTAACCTGCATTTGTCCATGGAGTTCCACAGAGTACATTCCCTTGTGCCAAGTGTGTTTTTTTACCTAGTGAGGTTGGCTCTGTTAATTCAGCTAGTGACTTGTTGGTCCCTGATGATGCCTCTGGCTATTCTCAAGTGAAATAAACCTGGTTGTTGACATCCATAAACCCTATTTAAATAAACCCTATTTAAGCCAGTATCTGATGAAAATTCGGACACTTGCTTTATTTCCATAACATTTCCATAAGCAGGGTTTGGCTCAGTGCATTGAAACTGGCTTTCCAGTGAGTAGCAGGTATAGAGTGCTCCTCTTATCACGAAAAGGATGCTGCCCCACAATGGCTCCTAGATGTTCTGTCCCTTCACAATGACTTTCTTTTTTTTTTAACTAGCGTTTGGACTCAAATCTCTTTGCTCCAAAAGTAATGAGGCCACATGACTAAGAACCTGTCTTGTTCCTCACAGGAATCCGTAGCTGAACTCTGCTTTTCTGGAACTCTAGTGTTGTGCCCTGTTCCCCATTGGTCTCATTGGATCAAATTATCCCTCCGCTACGTAAAATCCTTGGGATAGGGCTGGGGGAGGAAAACACAGAAGATTCTGTGGCAAGGGGTCCAGATTGCAGGAACTTTGCAGTTGATGCCACTTGAGCTTGGCAAAAGGAACAATGTGTGATCCCTTCAGCCTTTCTCTTGGCATAACCCCGCCTCCCCCAAGCCTTCAGAGTGTTCTGGGGATGGGGGATATGATGCCATGGAGACATGCAATGCCTCCTTCCACCCATGGAGCCAAATCTGTAGGCAAGGGGAAGCCTCTGCTTGTGATCCTGGAAAGCCAACTTCCCTGAACCAAGTCCTGGCTCCCAGTTAGAAGTGGGGCCTGGGTGCTGGCTCCTCCCCTGCCCATTGATAGCTCTGTGGTAGGAGAATGAGCACTCCATCAATAAGAAGGGAAGTCATAATAAGCAAGAAATATGGAGAGTGGAGAAAGTGGTGGAAGGACAACAAGTGTGATGAATCAAATTGAATAAACTAGCAGATAAGAGGCTCTATTGATTGGATCCTCTGGAACTCACACCGTGTCAACAAACAAAAGGAGTAATTGCTCATTAAACCCAAATCAGGAGCCCGATTATTTTAAAATAATCTCCAGGAAAGTAACAGTAATTAATAGTCTTTAAACTGCACGCGGGTGCTGCTCATCCTCAGATTACCTCTTGGTCTAGCTGTGCCTTCCAGCTCTCAAGCCGCACTCCCAATGGCCATTTCTCACATCTGAAATGCATTATTAAAATGCACTTAAGAAAAACAGCAGTAAATGCCTTCCCTTCGCAGAGCCGGTTGCCTCTGCTGCATCAGACAGTTAGCTACTGAATGAAAAGAAATGATCAAGTGTGAAGTTATTTAGAGGCTCAGTTTGGCAGGGCAGGATGTGCTTAAAATGAAGATGTTGCTGACTAATAGAAAAAGAAAAGAGAGAGCAGAGGTAAAGAGAAGTGTGTGGAATGCCCTGGCTCATCGGCGTTTGTGGTGTGAGCTAATTGTATCTGCTTACACTTTTCATAGCCACCCGAGACCTTAGCAGAGGATGGCGCCAAGCAGGCACCTAGAGACAGCCAATCTGAGTTCTTTGATCACTGGACTGGGAACCAAACGTTATCCCTGGTACATACGGCCTCAGTGACATGGAGGAAGGTGACTCACTTCTCTACCTCAGTTTCCTGTCTGTGCAATGAGATGACAACATGCGTCATCTCACAGAGGGGCTTTGCCTCCTGCCTTACTCATGTCTGTACAGAGTTTGGACATTGTAAATGTAGTTGTCATCTTCTCTCTGGTTCATAAGACTGGCATGATGGAAGATCCAGTATATGCTGGAGTTTAGGTTTCTTTAGCTCCGTGTCATATAGTGATGGTAGATGGTGCATGGTGTATCCATCTCTGAGTCTTGAGCAGATGAAGTTCAGGTTTCTGTGAGAACTTCCATGCCTGAAATGCCACGGCTGGAACAGCCAATAATTCAAGTAGAGGGCTCACAGGGAACCATCTAACTATTTCATCTGAGGATACAGGAAGGAATTATTCAAATACATTTTATTTAATTCAAATTAAGGCAATTTTCTTAACTTTTACGACAGGCTTTCTAGTGGGTCAGACTCACTGCAGCATAATAGCATCTCAGCATGAGGGCACCAGCTGGCAAAGGAGGGATAAAGTCTCTTGGACACTCTGTGAGTCCAAGGATTCAGCTGGCTGAACAGTTCTAAGGGCTCCTCTAACAACCAAAACAGTGAACTGGCAATATCCAAACTGGGCCTTTTGTACTGCACGCTAGTGCCCCCAGGAGGAGAGCTGAGTCTGCCTTGCCTACATCCATTATTTTTTAATTTAAATGAAAAAATCCTGTTCTAATTAACATTGTGTCCTGACACCCCGGTGTAGTGCAGAGGGGCCGAGTGTCTGAGGACAGCTCTCGCCTACCAAGGGTGGCAGAAATGATGAGCTCTCCCACTTGCTGCTTTCATGAGCACATGGGGATGTTGCACCGGTGCATAGATCCCGAGTCTAGAAGGGACCACTGTGATCATCTAGTTTGACCTCTGGGATAACACGGGCCACAGAACGTCCACAGAATAATTCAGAGCGGTTGTTGGGGAAGTTCTGTTCATATTGTGTGTTAATCAGAGGGTCCCGGGTTTCACTTACCTTAGATGCTGAAGAGATGAGCCCATCTCTGACCCACTTAGTGAAGTAGCATTCTCCTCCTGCAGTGCGTAGAGTTGGTAGCTTTGATCCATCCCCAAAAGAGAGAGGCCATTTTTACTGCCCATCTAGTCAGTTCTCTGAGTTTGAATTCCAATGGAGAAGCTGGGACAGCAGAATATGCATCCGCACTGCACAGCTGCATTCTAAATTCAAACAATCCAGTTTAAATTTCTGTTTTATTCTTCACTGTAAACGTGCCTAAAGTGTGTTAGTAGATCAGAACAAATTCACTTGGCATTATTTATGGAATGCTTCCTTTCAGCTCTTGCTGCTTGACTTGAGGCTGATAAACAAGACTCCATGTTCTAGCAGCCTTCTCTTCTCTATTTTTAACTGCAGGAATCCTATCTCCCCTGCCCCCTTCTCAGCTGATACATGTAGATATTATCATACAAACTACCCACCATGGCCAAGATCTGAGGATGGCAATGCCAGTGCCCTTTCCCCAGCTCTGGGCACGCCCAATGCCAGAAGTCATCAAGTCCAGCCTCCTGCGCTGTGGGAGGGCCAAGTAAAGCTAGACCATCCCTGACAGGTGTTTGTCCAACCTGTTCTTAAAAACCTCCAGTGATGGGGATTCTACAACCTCCCTTGGAAGCCTGTTCCAGAAATACCTTTATAGTTGGAAAATTTTTCCTAATATTAACCCAAATCTCTCTCACTGCAGATTAAGCCCATTACTTCTTGTCCTACCTTAAGTGGACATGGAGAACAATTGATCACAGTCTTCTTTATAAAACCCTTAACATATTTGAAAACTGTTAACAGATCCTGCCTCCCTCAATCTTTGTTTCTCAAGACTAAATATGCCCAGTTCTTTAACCTTTCGTCATAGATTGCTTTCTAAACATTTTAGCGCAGTCTGTGAAATGGCTGATACCACCTGTACTCCCCAGTGTAAGGTGAGGATGTCACTCGTGAAGGTGTGGATGCTGGGAAGGTGAACAGGAGCTAGGTGTTATCAGCATGTGCTTTGCAGTCATGCTCCAGTTCTGCTCAGGAAGGTGAGAGATTAGGAAGAGTGGGTGTCAGAAAGACCTGTTCTGCGCCCAGTCTCTATGGAGATGGCACATACAACATTACCAGGCCTGCATCTGCTATATGACTCCATTTCACACGCAGGCAATTCTCTCTGCGTTCCTCATACCCGTAGGCGTGCGCACAGGGTGTGCCGGCTGTGCCCAGGCACAACCTAATGTCTCAAAAACAAAAAAAGTGACTTTGCATGCAGCATGCGGCACCTTTAAAATAAATAAATAAAATTCCCTGGGTACCTGCCCTAATGAAATGTGCTGCACATGCCTATGCTCATACCCACATGTACCCTCCTAGCATTCCTGCAGGCCTCTCTCTCTACACTGGTTCCCACTTCTCTGATCCATCCCCATGTTCAGTATCCTCTGAGTTATGTATTTATCGGTTTAGATTTCAGACTTAGACAAAGGGCACCCAAACAGCACCCTGGGTCTGTGACATACATCAGAGAGAGAATGTAAAAACCAACCAAAGAAGCAGCACTCTCTCCTCCCAGCCTCCTACGTATCTTTACGTCACCAGTCGTGTCCAATGCAGCCTGAAGCTCCCATCATGCTTCCATCCCTTCTTGCACTGCAACCTTTGAAAGGCTAGAAACTTCAGCTGGATGGATGTTCTCTCTCCCCGTCTGTGTTTAGAAAGTCGTCAAGTGAAATATGTGTGAAGTATCATTTTCAGTAAAAATTAACACAGCAGCCCGACTGGTTCCATCTTTCACTATAGATACAGGCATCTATTATTTGGAGTGTCAGGGCCACATTGGTTTTGGTACTTTGGTTCCCTTTTTCGAACTGATAAGTGTGTAAATTTTATGTCTGTACTGCTGAGGTCAGAGAGGCTGATTTCACCAGCTCCCATTAATGTTTTAAGGATTTGGGGGATATATTGATATTTTCTGAAGATAAGATGCCAGGAATTGGGAAAATGCTATAAAACGGTGTCCCGTGTTCCTGTTCTCTTATCTGACTCTGAACCTTATCAGAGCTTTAAAAATATATGTGATAAAGCTCTTCCAAAGCAGTCAGAGCAATAATGCATCCTAAGTGAATGTATGCTAAGGAGTGTCTCTAAATAACAGATAAGCAGTCACTTCACTCAGGATCCGAAGGGCTGTGTCCTTGGGAGGGGAAACTGGGCTCCTCCCTCTCAGACTGGATTTGAAGCATATGTGTGGGGGAGAGTTAGGGGCAGCGCTCTCCTCCGGAGGAGCTGCATTGAGAGTGGGTCGGGTCCTCCCACAACATTATCCACAGGTAGCTCCCAACACTCCCTCAGTAAAGGATTCAGAGTAGATTTGTGCAAATAATTTATTTTTTTATTTGCTGGCAGTTCCAAAAAATCAAAAAAAGAAATTGATTGGCTGTGAACGGAAAGTGACATTTTCAGAATTTTCAGCAAAACACAAAGGAAATGAAAGCCAGTCCCAGAAACCAAAGTCCACCGGTTGTTAGGACAGGAGCAGCAGACGGCAGCGGTGCGCTTCTCCTGCACACCCCCACGGCCTGTGCCAACATGCCTCCTGCCTGACCTGGAGGGGACCCACACCCCTAAGAGTGAGAGAGTAGACCAGCATCAAAGCACATTTCACACTGGCCACTGAAGTAAAGGTCTCTTCTAATGACCTAGGAACGCAGGCTGAAACCAGAGACTTTTCTTAAAAAGTCTTGGTGCATTTTACCCTGAGATTGGCTGGAATGTTTCACTGGTGTTTGTAGTGGTGATTCCTCCTTTGAGATTAATACACTTTTAGCACATGGGCAGTTGCAGAGAGTAATGTCTGATACCTAGTAGCAGGGCAGGTGCAGGCTCCCTGGTATTGATTACTTGGTACACTCAGCCGCAGCCAGGGGGATCACATCTTTAAGTTTTGATGGCCTTAGCGCGTCAAACAGAAAGGTTATACTTCTACTTCATGTGATAATGAATAAAAAGCCTAAATCTGGCCCATGAAAATGAATGAGCTCTCTCTAAAGTGCTTCAATGCTGGGATGCATCTAAATCAAATTATTCAGTGTGGGGTAAATTTCCACCACTGCTCTAGCAGCTTTTCCTAAATACTAACTGTGTATGATTCCGAGCTGAATACCCTTCAGAGTTATTTAAGAGGTTCTCATGTTTCCATTTTGATGATATGGTTCTAAATTATACATTAAACTTCTCAGGGTGAGTAATGCCTCGCAGCTTCCCCATGTCAGACTTAATGTTACTTACTCAACTGCAGCTTCATGTTTACATGGAGAAGGCAAACACACTGCTTTTCTCTTCCATTTATCTCCACATTTGGCGCTAGGATAGAAACAAAAGCCTAAGACATGTAACCATTATTTGTGTTCTCTGGTATTTCCGAGGCTTGGCACATACTAACACTTGGCATGTTATTGCTTAACTTGCTTTGCCACCTGTCCTAGCCCAGCTCTGGCTTTCGGGTTCTGATCCAGTTTATCCGATAATTTGTCTTACGGGAATCAGAGTTCTTTCTAATATTTTGGAACTAACCAGCTGTGTATCCCAAGACTCAAAGGGCCTGGTTTCCTCTCAACATCCCTGGTGGGAATCAAGGGTAATTCCACTGAAGTAATTTGAGTTACATGAGCATAAATCTGGTGTATGTGCAAAGAGAATCAGGCCCCAAACTTTCTCTAGTGTAGAAGCAATAGAAATGCTCAGAAGTGGAGGCAGGGAGAGCAGAACTGTTATCACAAAGTTCTCCTCTCCTAAGAATATGTGAGGTAGGATGAATTTCAGGTGTGTTTTTCTTTATTTCTTTATTTCTGAAGCAGACATGGCAGATATTTTGTGAAAGTTTGTTTTCTTTATTGTGTGGGAGCAGAACTGTGCTTAACCTGTCCCAAATGAGGGGGTCACCCTCAGCTGAAAGGACCTTGCTAAGCCAGCTGCTTGAATACCAGACCCCTGGGAAAATAAGGGGTGGAGACAGAAGTTTGATCCAGGAGGTGTGGACTCTCCCTAAGGGAGTCCAGTCTAGTTTAACTAGTTCCTCACTACTGTCCTACTGTTCCAAGATAGAGCTAAATAGGCTTCATTAGGAGCCTTGCATGATGTTAAATATTCAATGAGAGCTGACATCACTTGTGGCGGGGCAGTATTCCTGTCCAGCCTGCAGAGAACTAAAAATCACTGAGACTAACCTACAGACAGGGCTGGCGCAACCACTAGGCGACCTAGGAGGTCGCGTAGGGCAGCACGATTTGTGGGGCACATTTTGCCACCCTCGGCAGCATTTTGGCAGCGACTCTTCCTGTGCTCTTCCACTTCTGTTCTGTCCTCGGTGGCAAGGAAATTTTTTTGGCTTTGCCGTCTAGGGCAGCAAAAAAGCTGACGCCAGCACTGCCTACAGAGGTCACTGCAGAGAGGCAGGTGGCGGCAAGAGGTGACTGATGGGCAGCCAGTGAAAATGGTGATCAGTCGGTGAGTAGCCATCAGGGTGGCAAGAAACAGTGTCTGGCAGGGTGGCCAGGCAGTGAAGAGCAGTGGCTCTGCTGGTGAGGTGGCCAGCCAGAGCAAGTGCTCAGATGGTGGAGCTAGCCCAGTGCCTTCTTCCCCAAGTGGGAGGTGAACTCACATGGACGCACTTCTGAACGCTGGGTCCTCACTGACCAAGGACAGCGCTCTGAGTGGGGTCTGGTGAGGGAGCAGAGAAGGCACCGTTAAGGAACTTTTGGTTGTAGAACTCAAGAACATGAGGTCGAAGACTGCCCCACACACTCTGCGGTGGGTGTCCTGCTCGCAGTTTTAGGTTTATGAATCCTGCTCGCGGCATTTTCCCTGATTAATGTTGGGTGACTTCCCTCCATTCATTAAAAGTTTCTTTGGTACACTTAGACTCTGTGCTTACAGGTGGAGAGGTATTGCCTTTCAGCGGCACCCAGGAGTGTTGTGTAATTTTCCCAGGTTCCTGGGAGGGGGCTCGAGCTGGTTCTGTGTTGTATTGTTGAAAAGGAACCCTTAGATATTGAACCCAGCCTTGGCTGCTGTCAGCACCACCTGGAGAGAGAGAGAGAGAAGATATGTAATATCCTCATTTGTTTACCCCAGTGACAGATCCTTGGAAAGCACTCTATTTGCTTAGGTTCATTCTTCTTTTCTGTATGACCCAGACACCTAGCTGCAGATTAATCTGGCACTCATCAGTGGATTGGCCAAACTATTCAGCGTATATGAAAAAAGGTCCTCAAAAGGCTTTTCACACAAAAAAATGATCACAGCAATTTATTATCTCTGTAAGTCTTGTCTTTAGTTGACAAGACGCTGAATAGGATGTTCGTTGTGATTTTAGGTGCTAGAGACCTTCGAATATGTTGCCTTTTTTCCCCAGCCACTACATCCGGAGACTGATGGTGTTTGGTTAAGTGCTGCTTTAAAATTGAAAACCAAGCAATTTCCCTTCAATGGCTTTTCAGAATTTTGTGCGACAAGACACAGTTAAGAAGAAATAGATCCTTTTCCATTTTAAGTGCTACATATTAACATTGGTTTCCTCAGTGAGATTAGTGGGTTTAGCTGTTGGAATTCAGCTCCTGCTCTCGCCGTACAAAAACGGCTTCTTTTTTCTCGATACTCATGGTGAGCTTGTTTCTAGGGCTACAACAATTTGTTCTGTAATGTTGGTGTTGCACAAAGATGGGAATCAAGGAATTCCTAACTCTAGCTTTCTGTCTTCCAGCCTCCTTGTGATGTGCTTCCTTTTTTATTTCTTGTTCTGGGTTTTAATTAATTCAGTCCCAAAAAACCTATCGCCGTTCCTTGTGTTCCAGTATTGCTGCTGTCTGCCTATGGTCTATTGCTTCCTTGGCCCCATTACTTTAACATACAGATGGTCTGTAATTCTGATGCTGTTTCAAGCACCATTTCCATGATGTTGAACTTCATTTTCCTCTGATGTATAAATGATTTGATCCATTTTGTAGGGGGCAGTGCTGCTATGTAGCCATGCTCCCACTATTCTTCCTTTACTGTTTTCCTTTGTAGAAATCATTAGATAGATGCGTGACTCAATACTGCTCTTTCACTAAATGCCACCATTCAAACTGCCGAATCAGCATTTTCTTCGGAGCTGCAGCACGTCCCTACTATTTGTGTCACTTCAGCACCTTGTTATGTTTACATTTCTATGACAAAACACTGTATGTTTTCAGCAAAAATAATCAGTGTAATTATGTATGATTTTCAATGTCAGGTTCAGCTTGAATGGTGATTAGCCCCATCAAAGGCAATAAGAATGGAGAACTAGTCTGGTTGCGCCTCAGACTGTTTTTTTTTAAGGTTTTGAAAGATGCCATTTTTCTCTATTTATGAATTTAACTTTTGCTGCGAAACCCCCAGTATTAATGTTGAATTGAGATACTATTGGGATAGTATCTAACTAGGCTGCTGTGTATTGGTTTGTTTTAAGTCGCCGCCTCCTTGCTCTTGTTTGCACAGACAGGATAGAGCTGTGCTGTGTGATGTGATTTGCAGCATCTCTGTGCCTTTCTGTCTGGCTAGCGTTACATGAAGTGAAATCCTGAAATGAAGCTTCAGTCTGTTCTCTGCTCCCTGAGCCTTCAGCTTCTAAATTCTCCTAAAATCTGTCACCCATTTGTGTTGCAATATATGCAAACCCTAGAGTTTCTTGAAACGGCATTGGCCAACTGAAATGCCTGCCTGCGCATTCCTCTCTTACTGCAGGCTCTGCCATAAAGTCATTGCACATTTGCAAGGACTAACCATGCTTGACAGGCTGGGATCATAAAAGGACACAGAGTGGAATGAGTACTGAAACTTAATATGCTCATCATCACATCAGTAGCTATTGTCTGCAAGTTGCTCTATTGGAGCTTGCTTGTAAGTCACTAAACTACAAATTGGGAACAGTGCATAAAAATCCTAGACAGAAACAAAAAACCGATTCAGAAGCGGAGCACCCAAAAACGGGATGACGCTGAAAGCTCCAGCTAGAAGGGAGCCAGGTCAGCACCAGGAAACGCTGACTCCTGAGGCTGTGGTAGCAGAGCTTTGCATGGGAGTTGCTTGACAGCAGGCCAGGAAGGGAATGCCCTTGTGTGTGGCCATATGGTCATCCACACAATCCATTGTGCCTGATGGATTTATGGTAGGTGAATGGATTAACTGGGTGGAAAGTGAACAAAGGCAGGAAATGATACAGGCACGTTTGCACCAATCTTTTCCATTTTAAAACTGGGTCGGCAACTACAAAAAGTCACATGCAATTATAGGTGAATGAAACCTCTGGTAATTAGGTACAGCGTCCATATGGATTGCTTAACCTAGAGCTGAGAAAAGAGAGCACTACCTTGTGACACAGGGAGCTGGATGTTGTCGCAATGGAGAGAAGGAACAGTCATGTCTCTTCATTCATGTTCATGGCTCTCAGCCTATATGCAGCCTGCAGCCCAACACTGGAACAACCTCACTGTTGGTCTATTGATTTTAAAGTTGAGTTTTCCCTATTTATTAGCCCTTCCTCCTTTTTCTCTCCTCCTCCTTTCCCTAGTTCAGTCTTAACTTTTACTTTGCTCTTTCATTTTAGCTATTTTAATCCTTAAAATGAGTCACAGGTGCTCTCCAAAGGGATGTTCCTCTAACATGTACATACAACTTTCAGTGCTTGAAATAGGGGAAATGTGATCGCAGTTCCAAAGATGGGGTCTGCCATAACATCAATAGCATTACACCAAGAACAGAAAAGCTGTAAATTGCAGAAGGGTTGCTCATTTTCCAAGAATTTATAGCACTAGAAATTTCTCTCCCCCCACGCTCCCAAACACAAGAACAGATCTGCCTCCTTTGGCCTCTGAGAGGGTCTTTCTGCCTTTTTCAGCTTTGAAGGGATTCGTTTTAAACACAATTTCCTTTTCTGCACTGTGGTCAATAGGGTCACCAACTTTCTAATCGCACAAAACCGAACGCCCCTGCCCCACTCCCTTCCCTGCCCTGAGGCCCCGCCCCTGCCCT
>ML677380.1:380819-479618 GCA_007922305.1 Dermatemys mawii | reverse complement strand
GCGCTTACCATGGCTCGCAGAAAATGGCAGCCAGGTCCCTGTGCCCCTTAGGCAGAGGCGCAGCCAGGAGACCTCCACATGCTGCCCTGGCATCTGCAGGCCCTGCCCCCGCAGCTCCCACTGGGCGCAGTTCCCAGCTAATGGTGGGAGCTGCTTAGCCAGCACTGGGGGCGCGGGCAGCACGTGAAGCCTCCCTGGCCGCCCGTGCGCCTAGGGCCAGCAAAGACCTAGTGGTCGCTTCCGGGAGCCACACAGAACAAGGGGAGGCAGGGAGCCTGCCTTAGCCTCAGGCCCCACTGCACCACCGACCGGACCTCTAATGGCCCGGTCAGCATTGATGAGCGGAGCTGCCAGGGTCCCTTTGCGACCGAGCATTCGGTTGAAAACCGGACTGGCCGGAACCAGCTGCGACTCCTGAGCCGGTCACCAGGGTCTCCATTCTCCACACCAGTGGCTGGGGTCCCAAGTCCCTTCGCTGATCTCTGTCCCTCTCCCATCGCCTTGTTAAACCAGTAACACCCCGAGAAACTGAGTCCCACCCCCTCCACATGCACCCCATAGGAAAACCAAGGGAACCTCCCTCCCCCAGGAAAACAAGGAAACACCCCCACGTCGTCACACGGGGTGACGCCTGGCAAACCTCATTGTCAGTATTCTAGACCAGAGTTCAGTGGAGCTACACTGATTAACACCAGCTGAGGATGTGACTCAGTAAAATGAGGTTTAACCGAGTTCCCTGCAGTATCTCACTAGATACGTTCCCCTACTTCAGGACCTAGCCGTTTATCACTTGTTTAGGATTTCCCATCACTTTTCAATCCCTCTAACCGTGTTCATATCCAAATCATTGTCCATTGATTTTGTGAGGCCTCATAGCAAATACTTTTCAGTAACTCCTGGTAGGACAACTACTGGGTTACTTTATCTGTTTATTTTGTGATTCTATTAAAATCAGGCTGGTCTGGCATAACGTGTCAATGTGGGGCTATGGCGGAATGAGGCCATATGTTCAGTACCAGTGTTAGTTGATGTACAGTGCAGTGATAGTTGGATCCAGAACAACAGCTTTGCTCAAAGGGAACGTTAATAGGAGAGGTAGCATTCTAATGTAGAGCACTGGGGAAGCTGTTCAGTGTGCTCTCAGCTGACAGACCGGCAGGGCTACACCGGCTAGCGAACATAGGGGCAAACAGCTAGTCCCTAAAAGACCTTTTCTGGCCTGGCAAAAGCATCACCGTTGGAAACACATTCAGTAAAACAATGCTGAACATAAGTGTGAACAAGGGGTGTCGTGTTTAAAAACACATTCACTGTTTGTACTTAGCTCTCAGCTAAAACATGTTAATATGTTTTCCTACACAAGTGTGCCCTAGGGTCAGCCATCAGCTGCTGACACATTTTTAAACAGGATTGTACTTACGCACACCAAGGGCAAAATCATGTTTCCCCCTGGTATTCTAGTTAAAGCATTTTCTGACCCGATGCATTTCCCAGCATAGATAATGCCCAGCAGAACTTTCTTATGAACAGCTCTCTTGAAATTCAGGTGTATACTAACTATCTACTGCTCGCCATCTAAGACAACTAACTACAGTACCAGGCTTCCCATCAGGCACTGAGCTCCCAAACAGGCAAGATCCAGAGACAAGGGCATGGGTCCAAGACTGATAATTCTACTTTTACTGCCAGTAACCTTCCTCTCGAGAAAGTTCTCTTGTGGAAGCAAATTCTTTCCTCCCCTTCCCTAGACTTACCTCCAATCTGGGATCCATTTCTCACCTCCAGTGCAACTTACAGCCCTGCGTCACAGCGAGTGAGCCCTCAGATGAGGAACAGTTGATTGGATGCATTTCCAAGCTCCTCAGTACAATTGGACAGCATGATAGATGGGCTTTCCCTCTCCCCATGTTAAATGTGCATCATCTTTAGCACTTCTGACACCTTACCCCAGAAGTAAAACACTGGACCAAGAGAAGGATGAGTGCCTTTAAATCTTGTGTCCTGAAAGTGTTTTACAACCACTCGCCAATTAAAAGGGGAAGAGTATGCGAACTTGTCCTGGTATCAACAGAGAACAGGCTTCATGCTCCCTTTGGAGCCAGCTGTTCGGTAGGTCAGCAGAGAGGAACTTGAACTCATAGAGAACTATTTAGCCCCCTTATTTTAGCAAGTTTTTTCCCTGTGAAGCTCTTCAGAGCAGGGAGCACTTTAAAGATGACAAGATTCAAGAGAGATTAATTTGTTATTTTAGTTCTTTGGAAAGTGCAGTTGCACAGAAACGAAGCTCCTCGGTCGTAACGAAGTTCAGATCAATTAAAACAATTCACTTTGTTGCTAATGATTTCAGACCATTGTAATTTATTGGTGAGTAAATGACTTCAAAAGCACATTCATTCAGTGACTGCACAGAGGGAATTTTAACAAGTTCTTGGATAAATTAAGTCTAGAATTTGGTAACAGACTTTTATTGTAAAACATTTAAAGTAGGCCTGTCACACAACTTTAAGGCTTCAAAGTTTCAGAAAACACTTACAACTTCTAATCAGTTCTTTAGTGTCTAAAGAAATGCAAATAATAAGGGTAGTTATTGCGCTGGACTTGTAAACAGGCAACGAGTTAAAAACCTCTTTTTCCTTGGAGATGTTGAGTATCTGATCTCCTCATCCATTCCCTGGCAACTGGAAGCAACACAAGTTGTGTGTGCCTGACACTGTTATGTCATAGAGTAAATTATATTTAAGGGGTTTAGATTCCTAATATTCTCTAGTGCTTCTTGAGGTAATGATTTTTGGCATTATTAGATGGCATTGAAGTAACTCAGGCTCTGTTGAGCCCTAATAAGAAAATTCCAGTACTGAACCTTATTCCCTGAGAAACTGTATTGGGGAAGTTTATCCTGACTTTATTACACTTACTGAAGTTCCTTCCTGACCCACCCTTATTGGTGTTGGCTGAGTCATTTGCATGCTGAGTCATTCTACAAGGAGCCTGGTGAATCGGACTCATTCTATGGGTATGTCTATACTGCAATTAAATACCCGCGGCTGGCCCATGCCAGCAGACTAAGGCTCTCAGGGCTTGTACTAAGGGGCTGTTTAAGTGCAGTGGAGGTGTTTGGGCTCGGGCTGGGGCCTGGGGCCTGGGCTCTAGGACCCTGCAAAGTGGGAGGATCCCAGGGAATGGGAAAGTTCCTGAATGAGGAAAATATATATATATATAAAATGGTGCATGTTTCTGAATGCATGAAAGTGAAACTCAGTGAAGTGCAGGAGCTACACAAGACCCTAAGGAACAGTTAAGACCATTCCCGATAGCCTTGTGCATCACATCCATCCTGGAGTGAATTCACACTGCTAGTGATTCTGAGTGACTCCAAATAGTTCCTGTTTTAAATAAAATATTGTAAATTAATTGTGACCACCTTTCTTCTGTTCAGATGTCATTTGAGGAACTTGTTCCCGTCCCCCAGCCCCCCTTTGGAAGAACTGATGACAACAGGCATCTAATGTGAAGCATTTTCATGCTTTGTTCTGAGCATTTACGATCTCATTGACTCCAGTGGAGGATGCACAAGAGCCGGATCCCAGACCTTGGAAATATTCCTGTGCTTCTTTTCTAGTAGATATGCCAGACCTTGTGCTTCTTTTCTAGCGGACATGCATCCGTAACTTTGAAGCCTACATGTTCCATAGTGTAGATGTTTATTTTGACATACTTTTTGGTTTGTCTTTGCAGTATGGGAGCAGTCGTCCCTCTCCCTCTGGCTCATGGGGATGCCACCCGCCTCAGTACGTCACCAGCATCGTGGCCTACTCTTGGGGGAATTAGCAGAGTAGGTGCAACGTCCTGGCCTTTGTACCAGGGTTAATTCCCAACGGGCAAGAGGCCCTAGGCAGGGTAGAATTGGTAAGCAGTCTGTAGCGCTAACCTGTAGGCAAGGGAGTGCTGCCACCCCAGGGATGAGTTGCCAGGGGTACGGAAACACAGGCTCGTCCAACTCCACTGCATTCCAGCCCGGGGCTCTAACAGCAGTGAGGTGTCCGGATCCTCCTGCCACACACTGACTGGCTGTTCAGCCACAACACCATCAAACTAAACCCCTGGGCTAGTTCCTACCCGGGTTCCAGATCTGGCTTCATGCTCTCTGGTTCCTCAGGTTCATCAGGGTATTTGGGTGCTGGCCGTCCCACCAGCTCCAACTCCTCCTCGGGCCCCTCCAGGTCCGGGCCACTGCCTGGCTCAGCAACAGGGTTCGGCGGGCAGCAGCAAGCAGGACGCGTCGGTCTCCTTCCCTGGGTCAGCCTCCATTGGGTTAGGGGCTCTCCCTCTTGTACTTCCTGCCCCACCTCTCAACTTCTGGTGGGAGGGCTGGGCTCTAGCTGGGCGGAGAGAGTGGTCCCTCCCCCTCTGGCTCAGAGGAAGGCCATGCAGCTTCACTACAGTCTTTAATTATTTTCTTAATTAGTTCAGTTGAAGAAATAGTTTTGCTCCTGGCTAGCAGTTTTCATTGCTGCATTACAATGGACTGTCAGGTAGAGTCAGATTCACCTCAGCTGACCAGCCAAACCAAGTGACAATGCTGCTTCTCTTTTACTTGGCACCAATTTCAGTATTTACTTTAAAATTGCAGTTTGCTGTCTCTAGCTACTGCAAGAAGTGTGAGGCATCAGGCTGTGTCGCAGGGTAGCACAGCAATGAGGTGCTGAAAGAGTGTTGACGAGTCAGGGCTTCACATAATGGGCTTAAGGTTAAGGGCAGGGCTTCTCCAGCTCATCCCCAGTGTGAACAGCATCATACTCAAGAGATCAGTTCATGCACACCTCAGCTCCTATATCCAGTCACATGGACTCTCTCCCTCATTATTTGACAGATAGAATCTCTGGGCATCTAACGCAATTGCTACACGGAAAAGTGAGATTCGGAAGTTGATATATTTTTAGTCCCTGTAATGCAGCCACTGTAAGGTGAGCCAGCACCATGTAAATAACCAGCTCTTCACAGACTACCGCAAGTTTCAAGTTGGGAACAACTGGATTCAAGTGTTAAAGGTGAAGAGAAGCCTACAATATCTCACTGAGAGAATTGCAAAGCCAAAGAAGTAGATTGTTCTGCCATGTATCTTTAGCAGAGATATAAAACAATCATTAATAGAGAACAGGTAGGATCCGCAGTTTGAGGATTTGGGATGGAAAGCCACTTTATCTATGTATAAATTAATGTTATTGTTCGGCATGGCGGTTAAAGAGCATTTAATGAGCAATTATTTCCTTCTGTGTTAAAAAATAATAATTATTCGGTGCAGGTGTATTTTTGTAGCTATCTTTTGAAATAGTCCTGTTATAGAGGGATTTAGCAAAAACATAAAGTTTAAAATTAAGAGTCAGTGCTGGTTTTCTCAGGGTCACTTATCCTATGGACAACCCTGATACAGCTTCAATTTGCCCACTTGGTAAAATTGGCTGTCACATGCCAGGGACAGCCTGATTTGTCAAGCCCCACACAGTTTTCCTTTATTAGTTCTATTGGGTTTATTGCCTTTCTGGAGCTCCAAGGGTTGGTGGTTGTTTTAGTAACAAGCACCTGGAAAATCATTCAAGTTGACAGTGCACTTTTAGATTCCATTTTTTTTCTTGTTTCTGTATCTATAAAAAAGGATGACTAGATGACACAGTGAACTTGGTGGGGAATTTGTGATACTGAAAACAATGTCTGCTTTTCACTGTAGTCCAAGTATCATCCAAACACAATAGTATATTAACTTGAGATAATTTTATGTGTAACTCTGCAAACCTCAGCTATTTGAGCAGTGTTTAATACCTTCTTGTCTCTCATGTAACAGCAATAACATTTCTGTGAAATGTGCGGATTTCAGACTTGGTGATGGGCTGGGATCAGAAACCCCTATCCTGCTCATACAACATCAAAATGATGGCTGGGGCTGGCAAAGTTGGCAGCAATGATGTGATAGCTGCATTCCTGGATCCACCAAGGTCTGGATCTTGCCTTGTTCATTGCATTACGTGCAGTCAGCACCATACTGGAGAACAAAAGAAAAAAACACAGGAAAGGAAAAAGTGTCCTGTAGTGTCTCCTTCACATACATGCCCTTTTCAGCCGAACAAATGGGGTGTACAATAGTAGGGAACTGACTCAATGACAGCCTCACAAATCCTATTGAGGAACAGAGCAAGAAGAATGCACTCTGGCAAGTCTTAACAGTATAATTAGGTAGGCCCAGAAAGAATTTGAAAAACTAGCAGAAGAGACACAAACTAACAGTATAAAGTAACTGAAAGTACATCAGAAGCAAGAAGCCTGCCAAACAATGGTTGGGGTCACTGGACTATCAGAGTGCTAAAGGAGCACTCCGGGAAGACAAAGCTGTTGCAGGGAAGCTAAATTAATTCTTTGCATCAGGCTCCCCTGAAGAAGATGTGAGAGAGTTTCCCACATCTGAGCCATTCTTTTTAGGTGACAACTCTGAGGAATTATCCTAAATTCCTAAACTGAGGTGTCAGTAGAGGAAGTTTTGGAACAGATTGGAACAAACTGATAAATTAAAGAGTAGTAAATCACCAGGACCAGATGATATTCACTCCAAAATTCTGAAGGAACTCAAATATGAAATTGCGGAATGACCTATTATGGAATATAACCTATCATTTAAATCAGCCTCTGTACCAGTTTTCTGGAGGATAGCAAAGTAACGCGGATTTTTTAAAAAAGGCTCCAGAAGCAATCTTGGAATAAAGAGGTTATTTACCTCTGTATTTGGCTCTGGAATACTGTGTCCAGTTGTGGTGTCCACAGTTCAAGAAGGATGTTGATAAATTAGCGAGAATTCAGAGAAGGGCCATGACAATGATTAAAGGATTAGAAAACCTGCCTTATAGTGATAGACTCAAGGAGTTCAGTTTGTTCAGTTGAAAAAGAAGGCTAAGGGGTGACTTGATTGCAGTCGATAAGTACCTACCTAGGGAAGAAATATTTGATAATGAGCTCTTCAGTCTAGCAGAAAAAGGTATAATAAGCTCCAGTGGCTGGAAGTTGAAGCTAGACACATTCAGACTGCAATAAGGTGTACATTTTTAGCAGTGTCGGTAATTAATCTTTGAGACAATTTACCAAGGTTCGTGGTAGATTCTCTATCGCTAACAATTTTTAAATCAAGACTCGTTTTTTTTTTCCAAAAGATCTGCTCTAGGAATTGTTTTGGGGAAGTTTTGTGGTTGGCCTTGGAATCCAGGAATCTGTGTCCGAGTTCTGCAGGGATGAACTTTTAATTCTTACTCCTAATATTGCTCTTTGTCTCTGCAGTGCTGAAGGACTCGTAACTATGAAAGAGAGAATCTGTACAATGATGTATTGACAGACTTGAAACATCTTTAAATTGCAGAAGAGAAACTAGTTTCTCTCTGTAGAATGTGCAAGAAGACTTTTGTCACCATTTATGTCTCCCATGTTCTGTGCACCAAAGAAAAGAGTGAAAGAACCATATGTTTGGAAGGACACAAAAAGGCACTGAGACCTGACAATTAGGGGAGCAGCCAGGCTCTGGCCTTCTTGTTTGAGATAGAAAGCCTTCAGGATGCCACCTGGCTGCAACCTCCACGCAATCAATGCCTGGAGGACTCCTTAGCACTTTCTCAGTTATGTACTGTGACGGAGTCAGACCAGAAGGATATAAGAGAGTGCTGGAAGGCAGGTACATTAGTCTCAGGATGTGCAGGTCCCTATTCCCTGAATAGCCAAACAAAGGCTATTCCAGGCCAATCATGACACCTGGGGCCAATTAAGAACCCTCCAGAAAGGAGTAGAAACAGCTAGCCTGATTGGGACACCTGAAGCCAATCAGGGACTGGCTGAAACCAGATAAAAACCTCCCAGTTAGTCAGGTGGCTGTGGGTGTCAGGAGCTGTGAGAGGAAGTTCTGCTGTTGGTGAGGCTGAGTGGTGGACAACATATCATACAGAAGGAAGGAGGCCCTGAGGTAAGGGTGAAGTGGAGTTTGAAGAAGCGGGGACTGCTGTGGGGAAGTAGCCCAGGGAATTGTATTGTGTTTTGTGGATAAAAGGTCAGCCATCTTAGCTGATACTATTAGGGTCCCTGGGCTGGAGCCCGGAGTAGAGGGTGGGCCCGGGCTCCCCCCACTTTTCCATCTTCCATACTGGCCTGTGATGAAGGTAGCTCACTAGCTGGTGACTCTTGCCAATTATACTGAGAAAGGGAGGTCACTCTGGGGCCTAGATGAGTTTCTGAGGCCCCTAAATCTGCCAGGAAGCGCAGGACCCACAAGTACAGACTTGGAGCTTTGTCACAGTACATTGATTTGTTCATGGTGTGTTTTTAATGGAACCCTGTTCTTGGTTCTCAGTGCAATGGAAGGTGACTGAATGTTGCAGCCAGTGCAACGGAAGGAGGAGTCTTCTAGCTCCTCGAATTCCTATTGTTCTAACCTAGTGGTTAAAATGAGTGGTGGTTTGCACACTATCTTTACACAGGAGAGGTCAATTAGTTGGTCAGTGAATTATATTGATAGATCTAATTGTTTCTGGGCTTGCTAAGAAAGAACAGCTATTTACTAAGAAACAGCTGGGATAGCTGTTTATTCCTTGGAGTGACTTATTTCTGAGAGGTTACTTTCGATTTAGAGTATGCGGCAGCCTAAAGGGTTCACTGACTTCAGAAGTTCTTCTCTTAAAGTTTAAACATTACCATGCTAAGCTCTCGGTGTGCTGATTGTGGTGAGATGTTCGGCTGTGTGTGTGTGTTCTCTCGGTGTGCTGGTTGTGGTTAGATGTTTGGCTGTGTGTGTGTGTTCTCTCAGTGTGCTGGTTGTGGTTAGATGTTCGGCTGTGTGTGTGTTCTTTTGGTGTGCTGCCCCATCTCTGCACAGATAGCTGGCACAGCAGATCTCGAGCAAATCGCCCAATGACCACAAGATCCGTTAAGGTACAAAGGCACCAGGCCAGGTTGATTGTTGACAAAGCATGGTAATAGCATGTGGCAGACCTTACAAGGAGACTAAGACTTGTATGCCCGTGATAAGGGACCCAGCTCAGTGAATGGTGGGACTTTCCATTCCCCCCTCTGCCGAACAAAGATACTCCCTCTGAGATGCGTCTTTATACCCTGCTACAAACAAGTTATGTACTGCCTCTGACATAGTTACTGTCCCCAGACGTAGCTAGTTGTTACCCATCACCTTGACATGGTTCAGTCAAAACATCTCTATTACGTACTATCATCCTGACTTCATCTTTTAGGAGGGGTCAGTGTGTTCCTGTTATCCTTAGGGAATGTGTCTGGACCATCCTTGATATCGAGGTGTTCTGGTACCATGTGATAGCGGGATGTGTTTGTGTGAGCGCTCTGTGCCTAGCACTTCTTAGGACTGTGTATTTCTGCAATATCGGCCCTGTTCTTGCCAGGTCCTGCCTCGTACCAGGCCTAAGAACATAAGAAAGGCCGTACTGGGTCAGATCAAAGGTCCATCTAGCCCAATATCCTGCCTACCGACAGTGGCCAATGCCAGGTGCCCCGGAGTGAGTGAACCTAACAGGTAAAGATCAAGTGATCTTTCTCCTACCATCCATCACCCCCCCTCTGACAAACAGAGGCTAGGGACACCGTTCCTTACCCAAAGGTGTACCCAAAGCCTCTAATACAAGGGCTTATGTCTCAGGCTCTCTACCTACTAGACTGGTTACTGCTCCGGTTCTGGGTTGTCTCATAAGTTAGCTGTGCAAAAAATTGCTTGTGTTGTTTAATGGTTAAGTTGTAGCTGTTACTGTAGTTAGGCTTGGAACTAGGACTTGCGCTTGTAAGCTTTGTAGAGTATCTCGCTGTGACAGGTTGGACCCCTTGGGATGTCACCTGCTGTGCTGGGATGCCACTGAGGCAGACTGTTCTTCCAGCCTGGGACCCTTTTACCTGGTCTTGCTGGGCTAGGCTCCCCAACCTTTTCCAGCCAAGCGCACAGGCAGGGCCACACGCACTTGCACAGAGAGTCAGAGCTCTGCCACAGCACCCAGATGGTCACCCCTCTTTGAGTACAAACCCAAAATGATATGAAATTCCCTCAGTGTGGAGGAGGGTGTGCACAGCTTCTAACTTTCTCCTTTTTGAAGAGAAAAGATACACGGTCAGGCCAGCAGATTTGTCTCTAAATCAGATATTTTCCAGGAGAGGTCGGAAACTCTTTAATTTCATAGTACATTCTGGTAATGATGGTAGCAAAAGCCCAGAGAGAAACCGAGTCATCTACACCAACACACGGCTCTCAAACGCAGAGAACAGCAGTTCACAGACAATGCAGAAGAGAGTTTCCATGTGGCTAGTAGATATTATAATGCATGTGAGATCGTCACACAGGCCTCTAAATATCCTGAGTTGTGTTAGTCAGGCTAGAATCACAGGTCTGCACTGCACAACTGGCCTGCTAAGCCTCCAAACAGGCTTCGGATAGATTCTCTTGCTCTCTGTTTAAAAATCTAATTGGTTGTAGCTTCTACTTTTGCCATCCATTTGACCTGAGCCCAAGGGCTAAACAAAGGCTCACCTTGTTGTGCTTAACTAGTACAGGTACTGAGGGTATCGACATCCTGTCATGTGCTGGAAGATTACCCAGCTGCTCCCACAGAGCAGCTCTGAGGCTGCAAAATGTGCTGAAGGGCAGGTGCTTTTCCTCAGCTGGCCTAATGACATCAACTCTTGCTAACTACGAATAACCACTGGCCCCCCAGAGAGCAGCTGGGCTCCCTGTACTAATTCCAGGGGTTGATACAGGATAGAATTCTTTTATCCACTTCAGCATTTCCCTCTCTCAGTGCCCAAAAGCCAATTTCATTCACTACCTGCTTTCCCACACCTGGAAGCAAGTTAGCATAAATTCCCCTGTGGAGTAGGGAGAGACCCTGACCTGTGAAGGGAAATGTGAGCAGACAGGAGCTAGGAAAGAATCCGTCTTGCCTCTTTGAATCCAGCGAGCTGCATGGGCATTAACAAGGGCATTAACTCCGAAAACAATGAGTCAGCACTCCTGGCTCTTGGCATGCATGAGAGTAGCTCTGGTAATTGGGCTGAAGTTTTATGATGAATTTGCTGATCTTCCTGGGGGAATATTTATTTTCCCCTATTTATTTTTACTCTGTGTTAACTGAGGCTGCCTGCCAGGTCGGTCACTCTGGCATCCTATCATCAGAAATTGTCCATAGCCATCACATGCTATTTTTCTGCCACTCAGCACCCAAAATAATGATCCTGTTTGAGCCGCCTGCATGCTGCCTCAGCTCTCCTTTTGGTGTTAAAACAAAAAGCACATTTTCTCCGGTGGCAGATACAGAGAACAAATTTAGCACTGGGATTCCATTAGCCTCTTTTCTTTCTGCAACACCACCTTGTGGGCGAAGTGGTGCAGATCTCTGGGGAGCTGAGTTTGGCTGCTGATGCTGTTTGCTATATTTTCTCCTAGGTGTACACTATTGGAGCATCCTATTGATGCCAATGGGAGTCAAACGCCTGCACTGAAGTGAATAAAGAGCCCTGATCATTCATAAATTTACCTGTTTATTGCCTGATTCTGCAGCTGGTTTTCACACACAATTCCCAAGGACTGCAGGGGAAGAATCCTCATGATGAGACACTGCGGAATCTGTAGTTAGGAATGTAGCACAAACAAATGAGGTACATCTTAGGAATATAAATTTGGCTTTTAGTAGGGTTTGTGGCCCAGCTATTCAGCAAGGCGGAATACAGCAACACAGAGCAGAGAGTTCAGAGAGTATTTCATTAGCCCTCTTTTTGTAATGTGAATTTTAGTACCAGTGAATGGTGTAAGATTGATAACCTCTTGACCAGCAAAGACCCCTCATGGAATCCGTCGCTGTGGCCCGCTCCATTGCTGAGCCCTCTGCTGAGAGAAAAGGAAAAACCGGTGTTATGCAATCACTATGCACTACGCTGTCATCAATATTTGTCTAAAGCTGCTGTGTAATACTAGTGTTAGCATGATGTGTGTGTGTGTGTGTGTATAAGAGGAGTGTGTGTTAGTGCGCAAGAGGGAGAGAATATAGGAAGTGTGGGAATAGTATTTATATTTATTTGTCACATTCGCATCTAGCTGAGATACTCCATCTAAATTCAAAAAGAACAATCCTGCGTCGGGCTTACAGTATGGAGAGGTAGGGTGTGTTAGGTTATGTTATAATCAGTGAGGAGTTGGAGCAGGATTAGGAGATGGATATGACAGAGACACGCATACAGTTACTCTCATTTTCATTAACTAGCAGCATCAGCCTCTCTGTTGTTGCATTGCTACGACGAGAAGGTCAGTTGCTTCCAGCCTTGGCATGAAGTCAGCATCCTTGTTGCTCTCTTGATCATTTTGGTGTCAGGACACCTCATTTCCAACTAATTGAAATCGCATATTTTTCTGGTGACAGTGCAACATCCTCAGCCTCAGTTGTGTCATCTGTGAGACCAATTAATAGATACCAGTCAGGGGACTTGAATCTGCTCCTTCACCCTTCAGGACAGGGCTTGAGAGCTCTGCAGTTACTTCTCTTCAGTAAGATTTTCAAACTATTTGCACCAGTAGTATCTCAAATGTAACCTTTCATCAGTAATGCTGATAGACTATTGATTAAGCACTGATGCTGGATGAAGCAGTCATCATTGTGGGATAAATGACCATGTTAGAAGGTTAAGCTGCCTGAGGTGAACCTGGGGGCATTTGACATCCAGAAAGTCAGTTAGTAATTTGAGGAGTGTGACTGCCATTTACAGACTCCTGAACACCTAAATAATATTCTGTAGAAAGACAGAGTATGGACTCCACATTGTAGGTATATGCAAAGGTCATTGACATGCTGCTGACATGGGGGGATGATTTTTCACATTTGTTAATTCACCTGCAGGAAACCTTGGGTAAAGTCTGTGGAATAAAATACTGTTAGAACCAAGCAGTTACAGAAGGGAGGTTGGGTTCAGGAAAGGATATTCCTTTTAGAAAGTGATCAGTCGAATGAGAATGTTTTCTTGCAAGAATGGGAAAAGGTTTCCTGGTTCTATAAGTTCAATTTTCAGTGGATCTCTGCTTGACCTGAGGAGTTAGGAAGCTAAAAGCCAGTTTGAGCCAAGAGCACTTCATCATACTTCATCTGGACAAGGCCTCCACAGCTATATATGGCAAGAGGTGACATTTCCTTTCACATGAAACAGAGGAGTAACTCCATAACCTGGATGGATGTCAGATGAGCTCAGAAAATCTAAAGCAAACCTCACCACTAAGAAAACAAATAAAACAATCTGTATTATACTGAAGCCTCAAGAAGGGCTAATGTGGAGTTAAAATCTACTGTTACCAGGTGGATCAGAGAGGAGGGTATTGTGAAAACCTCTCTGAGCAGCAGAGAAAATGCATGTGTTCAGTTATTGATATAAGTAGGGCACTAACTTCATGTCATCTCTGGTAGCAATCTGCAGGACAGCCAGTTGGGGATCGATGGTGGTAAACACTGCAGGGTAAACATCCAAGTATATCCTGGCACAGCCTATGGCAAGAGCTGTAAGGTCTCATTACACTGTACTGTGCGGGGCACGTCACAGCTTCGGGACTGGTAGGAAAGAAGAAAGAGAAGGGTGGCATTTCTTGTTGCAAGATGCATTTTCTCTCCCAGAACTCATCCCTGCTGCTCCAGGTTCTCATCGGATTACTGAGTTTACAGTAGAAAAGAGTCTGAAGTTGCTGGGGTGGCTCTTTTCCCCCCACTGTGAAAGTCGGTCTGTCTGGTGAGGTTTCCACTGCACCAGCAGGCCCCCCTTATGTAAGCATGACATCATTCGAAAGCTTACTTGCACTGTCTCTATCTGCTGGCTGGGAGGAGATATTCCCAAGTGTCTGCATAGGGTGAGAAAAACTACCAAAAAGAAAAGGATCAGGTAAGATGTTATGAACATTGATAATGCATGGGGATTAAGGGAGCCCTTTAACTTAATATTGAATGACAGGAGGAAACTAATTAAAACATTCTTGTAGATTTCATATCAGTAAAATGGAAATAAGCTCCAGGTATCTCACATCTAACAACTAGCTGGCTCGCCTTACCTAGAAATAAAACGCATTCTTAAAAATTGCCTCAAATGGTGCTGTGCTGTATCTTCTCAATCAGCTTTGATTTGGAATCTCACATGTTTATAGACGCTCACTTTTTCTGACAAAAATGAAGCTTGACTTTAGAGAGAAAAAGAAATGTAACATGGAAAGGAAAAGAGTGTGTCAGAATCACTGACACTGAATTTTACTCTTTGCTGGAATGACTAGAGAGTCACAACAAGATCTTCAGATAATGTGTAAGTTATATAGCAGTGATACAAGGATTACCTCAGTAGATCAAAAGTTTCACAGGAATCTCAAAGCCAACGTTCTAAAACTATTTCAAATATTATTAATGTTCTTCCTCTGAGATTTTTATTGCTAGTCACTGATATCAACAGTAACAAATTTAAAGAAGCTATAAATGACAGAGCCCCCAGAGATAGAGTAAATAAAATAAAATAAAATAAAAAGACTCTTTTACCATGCACTTTACAATGAAGATCAAATATTAAACAGCATTTATCTGATATATCCCCAAGCACATCTTCCTGGCAGGCAACAGGCTGACGTTCACATCCTTTTCAGTAACTTTGAACCCCACAGCCCTGTGCTCACTGTATGGTGTTGCTAGCAGTAATATGAGAATGAATGAGAATGTTGGGAATAGATTGCATCCTGGTATGGGGATAAGTAACAAATCAAAAATACAGAGAACAAAAAACATGCTTGTGAGACTTAATAGAGGTCACTAATCTGACTAAGGCATCATCCAAAATAACAAAAGACAGGAAGCAGCCGTTGGAGTAATAGAAAAAAATCTTTTAGGTGGCACCTTTGTTATTGTCCTGGGTGCTCAGATACCGTAGTGACAGGCTCAGTATAAGAACCAGAGGAGAACAACAGAGTCCACCAGGCAAGGTTGTTAAGGCTGAAGTATGGATTTATTTCAACACCTGCTATCGATGGCATCCTAAGAGACTAGCCTGCCAAAAATAACATGCACTTTGATGAACTTAATGATCTTCCTCACTGCCAAGTGTGGTGTTCTTTGCTGTGAAGGGTTCGGTCTCCTGGAGCAAAGCATGTCCCAGGTGCGACTGCCTCTGCAGCCCCTAATGGCTAATATAAGAGCAGGCCTTCCACCTTCTCTCCAGTTAAATAGATGTTACTTGAAGAAAGCAAATACTGGGTCAGAGAAAACTTAGTCTCATCAATGACAGAGAAATTTTGACCAAAGGGTTTTCTGTAGTTGCACAGATGGAGTGTATGCACAGTTGTCCTGCTCCCCTCAGCACTGATGAGGCATCAGCTGGAGTACTGTGTCCAGTTCTGAGGTCCACACTTTTGGAAGGATGTGGACAAACTGGAGTGAGTCCAGAGGAGAGTGACAAAAATGATAAAAGGTTTAGAAAACCTGACCTGGTTAAAAAAATTGGGTATGTTTAGTCTTGAGAAAAGAAAATTGTTATCAGGTCGTCCTGCAATCTTCACGTAGATAAAGAGCTGTTATAAAGAGAACAGTGATTGGTTCTTCTCCGTATCCACTGAAAGTAGGAGAAGCAATGGGCTTAATCTGCAGCAAGGGAGATTTAAGTGAGATGTTAGGGGAAGTTAAGCTCTGGAACAGTCTTTCAAGGGAGGTTGTGGAATCCCTGTCACTGGAGGTTTTTAGGTACAGGGTAGGCACACACCTGTCAGGGATGGTCTAGGTTCAGTTGTTCCTTACACATTGCACTGGCAAAACTTAATGACTTCTTGAGGTCCCTTTCAGCTCTACATTTCTATGATTCTGTGATCATTCTGGACAAGGCACATGGGCAGCCCGGGAGAGACTTAGAAAGGGCGGATTTTCCACTGTTACTGATGTTTCATGAAGCCCTTTTATTGGTAACCATGTGTCAGTAATTCAGAGCTAGTTCACGAATATATGGTCCAGCTGAAGACAGGGAATTCATGGTACCGTCTGAATGGCTGAAAGGAGAACACACACACAATCCCACACTCTTACCCGCATAGACCCTTAGTCACACACAGTCTTGCACACTAACACACACATACTGCACTGAGTTTTTGTGCTATGCCGTAGGCTAGGAACTACTTTTACTGTATTTGCATATACAGAGAAATAGCTTAAAGCCTGAGATTGCTTAAAGAGCAAGACTGAGCCACAGCAAGTCACTGAGCTTATCATGGGCTCAAGATACTTTCTTTTGAGTCTTTCTCATTTTCCCCTCGGCAATGACAGTTTCCTACTTCTTGGCCAAACCATAACACCAGCAATAAAAAAATAGAAGCAAAGTATCTTTAGCTACATTTTTGATTGTTCATAACATCGAGCAGTATATTAAAACATAAAGGTTAACAATATTCTTGAGAAAAACTAAAACACCAGCATATTAGAGAAGAGATTGCACAAATGAAATTCAAAGTGGGATTTCAAGCAGTGCATTCTGTTGATATAAACCTTGAGAGCACTTGGTGAATGTCAGCAGAGCTTTGAAATTAAAATGTCTCTCATTTCATATCATCTATTGTTGCATCTATGGCTTGGGTTAGTTGAGGAAGATAGAAGCCACTTGGGGCATGCTTTATAATGCTGGCATTTCTAAGAGATGAGGAGGATAGAAGTGTTTTGAATTTAGCTCTGTCTCTCTGAGCCTGTTTGAAATGCAAAGACAGAATTTTGTTATAAAGTGACAAAGAGAGAAGATTCTGTTTTTGTGAGCAATGAAAACAAAAGCAGAGTCCTTGTAGATGTGGGCCAAGGGGGCTGTGGTTTAGGCTGGCCCCTTGAGTAACAGGAAAAAATGAGTCTGAAAGCAGTAGCAAATATTTTACAAAATATCACTGAATGAAAAATGAGGTTTACATCATTTTCATCATATACAATACCTAGTGAATTACATTGACTTACACATGAATTGTAAGTGATTAACTTATGTATTTGTAATTGCTGTCTGGCTGTATGTGTAAACCAATACTTTGAACTTGTTTATATAACTGTGGAAGTATATGTCAATGTTTGTGTAAGCGAATGAAAGTTATGCCGCCTAATATGTTCTCTATTTCTGTCAGGTCTCAAAAGCTGAGCAAAATCCAGCTGAGTCAGGATTTGATTGGGAAATCTTGAAAGAGCCCCTGTAGTAAGGATGTATATTGAAGTATTACATCATAGTGCAACTAGTTTACACACACATTTAATTTGTTATGCAGTACACCCAATAGTGATTCTCTCAGAAATCCAATTCCTTCAGAACCATTATATAAAGAATCCCAAGTCTTCTGCAGACTGAGTTTTAAAGATTGGATTCAGTCGTTGGATGGTCTCAGAGTGACACTTTCACAAGGAGCAGAGAAGGGAAGGCATGACAGAGGAAGGGAATGTGAATGCTGAAACTGGAAGGAAAGGAAAATAAGAGAAAGAGATTCATTGGGTGACAGTTTACTTCATCTGTCTCACTGCTGAGTGAGTGGGAATATTCTTTGGCACATAAAATAAGGCTGTTTATGATAAAGCTGCCTCTGGCAGAAGGTTCCTTCCTCATAGGCACCACTTACAATGAAATCTTCCTTAGAAAATGCAGTATGTTTAGCTTAAGATGACAAAAATGTAACTCCAGTGTTTGATATTTAAAATTGCTAATTACAGGGATTGCACATGTTCAAGCTACAGCACAGATGTGTTCTCAGGAGCTCCATATCCTTTCCCAGCCATAATTTCTCTTTGCTTGTCTAGTCAGTTTTGGCAACTATATACATATGTAGCTGTGCTAAGAGGGGAAATTGTCCGTATGTCCAGTGAGTGGTGAGGCCTCCAGAGATGTGAGTTCAGACCTGGGAATTCCGAATAGCCTGGAACATCTCTGAATAGAGAGTGCCTGGCCGAGCATTGGCTTGCGGCAGAGAACGTTTGCTGACAAACATGGGCAGTGGAGATCCTGGGGAGTATTCCAGGTGTACATGGTAATAAGTTTGATTTCCTGACCAGGGATACTGAATTGGGTTGCCACACTTGAAAATAAGGTCAGAATTAAAATTCTGTGAGTTCTTGGGGAACTGAGGAGAAGACAGTTGAGAGATACAACAGTGACTCTGGCCTACTAAGACTAACTGTAGCTAGTGACACCATATAAAGTGCCTCTGCTCAGAGGCTACCACTTAAAAGTTCTCAGTTTCTGCCCAGCAAAGAGCACTATTAATTGTTCTTCAAAATGTTTATAGAAGTCAGCTTGCACACTGTGCAAAGTAAAAGCCATATAAAATGTTTTCCTGTAGACACCCCAAGAAAAATGCACAACAAATAGTACCTTAGATAGGATCTGTTGGGTTTTGAGTTATTCACTGTCATAGGTGTGAACACAGGGTGTGCCTGGGTGTGCCTGTGCCTAATGTCTCAAAAAAAAAAAAGTGCCTTTCAATGCAGAGTGCGACAAAGAGTCGTGTGGCACTTCAAAAGTATTGAAGCATAAACTCTTGTGGAAGCCCACGAAAGCTTATGCTTCAATACTTTTGTTAGTCTTTAAGGTGCCACAGGACTCTTTGTCGCTTCTGCAGATCTAGACTGATATGGCTACCTCTGTGATTGAATGCAGAGTGCGGCACCTTTAAAATAAATACAATTCCCTGAGTGCACACCCTAATGAAATGTGCTGCGCATGCCTGTGTTCACTATATAAATTCAGTAAAGGGCCCAGAAGAGATCAATAGATAATTTTCAGTTAGTATGACAAATAAATAAATAAAAATGTAAGACCTATAGGCTTTTTTTTTGGAGGTTTTTATCCAAATAAATGATGAAACGCAATATTCTGCTTATGTATTTTCCATATGAACTGCATAGTCTGGAAATAAGATACCAAAGACATTTGCAGGTCACTGGAACACCAACAGATTTTATCATGCAGTTCTACTATGAACAATGACCCTGTAAAAATGGCATTGTAGGATCCCATGTTTATGCTTCAGTTATTTCCAGAACCAGTTTGCCCAGTTGAGATGTAAAAAGATTTTTTGGCAAAGTGCCGGCCCCACAAACTCAGCCTGGGTTCTGACAGTAAAGCACTGCTTTTTGTGAGCTACATACATAGGAATTGCTGGATAAGACTAGAGCTGGCTGGATGTTTTCTAACAGAATATTTTTTTGCTGGAAAATGCTGATTGATCAAAATCTAAATGTTCTGGTGGTTTCTAGTTTCCGGTCAGTTTGCCCATTTTGCAGACTGCCACAGAGCCAGGCCCCTAGGAGCCCCAGCTGGAGGGGGGAGCTCACAGGAGCAGGTCTCCCTGCTCTAAATGGAGGACAAAATAACAGATGGGCTCAGAAGGGTGAGAGAAATTGTTCACTTGTGCCTCATTCCTTCAGCTCCTCTGACTAGTTCTAGGTTTGGAAATATAAAGAGAACTTTTCTCCTGGAACAGCGATTCTGAAATCTCTTTCCCATGCAGGAGTTGAATAGCGGAGAGTTAAAACATAGTCCAGCAGGGGGTAGAAATGTCTTGCCTGGCTTTAACTATACTGGATACTATAAACTCAGTAAAAGTCTTATAAATACAAGAAGCCTTCCCCATCGTTTTTCCTCCCTCTTGTCATATTGGGTACCAGGCTGCTTATGTCTCTGGCATTTGCACTGGGCACTAATGTGGTTTCGGCTCTCTCCTTAGCAAAGTCTTCTTGCTTTTCTCCTACTCTTGGCACCTGCTCACAGCATTGGCAGCATAATGCTTATGTCTCCTTCACTTTAAATGCTTCTGCTGGAAGTTTGGCTTCTTATGACAGATTCCAGCAGTTTCCTTTGGTATTTTATAGTGCTTTCCTAATTTACTGCCTTTTTATGACGATAGTAAAAGGCCACACATCAGGGAAAGCCATCAAAACTGAAGGAAACTTCCTCTCTCTTTGCCAGCTCAAGATGGAGCATTTGTAATTTACATGAAAACCTTTAGGCTTAGGGTGTTTACCTCCCATGGAACAAGTTTCTTCTCCCATTATGAGAAAGAGATAATTAAAAAGCTTCCCAGTTTCTTAAGAGATTAAATAAGGATAGACTGTGTCCTATTGGAAAAGCCAATGTGAAGCCCCCTCCATTATCAGGATTTCAGTTTAAGAGCATCCATTTTTCTTTGAAGGGCATATATTTTATCTCTGCCTTTACCTTTGTTTAGACTTTGTTGCGAGATCTTCAGTTTAAACTGATGCAGGTTTATTCCATTAATCATAGAAAGTTTTTGTATATGAAAACAGAAATGTGTGTCCTCATTCTTCTCAAATAATCAGCCTTCCCCCCTCACCACCTCAATCTTCCAAGCTTCATATGATGAAAACCATAGCTGCATGATTGTAGACAACCTTGGCAGCAAGCCATAGACAAAGTGCCATTAAAAATCCAACTCTATTCCTCTCCCTTTTTCTTTAACTCTGGCTTGCCCTATACAGTACATATTCCCTGTGGTATGCTCCCTGCATGTCTGGCGGGATGTAGAATGAAACGGGGAATGAATAAAGCTGGGTAATGTATAGCAGAAATGTTCTTTATTCATTCAGAGTGATCCTCAGCCTTCCATTCTAGAGTCCTTGGTGCTGACCTTTCCTGAAATATTCAGTAAGCAGATGTCTGGATTGCAGAAACTGTTACTGCTCTGCTTCCATAGGCTGAGTCACAGATACTAGAATAGGGAGTGGCGTCCCCACATAAATATTGTTGCACAAAGGCAGGTCTTTGGGTAATTCACAAGTGTCAGAACTGCTCATCAACATGCAAAACTATCTTTATTTCTGGCACTTTGTCCGAGGCTCCTACGGCCCCAGTTATAGCTATAGCTCCATGGCTGTTTTTCAGAACTTGTGCAATATGATTACAGAGCATTAGTATAATTCACCCTGAAAAGTCCTTCTTCTCTCACCCGATCCCTCAGAAAAAGGTCAATAGTATATAGACCATGATAAGAGATGGCCATATCTGAGAGGACTGCGTCCTTTGACACCCACATCATGAGAACACGTCTTGCTAAGTGGTTCACCCCTATCCCTTCCATTGTCTCAACTGGCTACATCCCTTCCAGACCTTCAGTCACAGTGGAATGAAACATTTTCTCTGAAGTATTTAGAAAGGACCCTATGACTTTGGTAGCCTAGAAACATTTGTAAACAGAATCACATCAAGAGAGGCCTCAAAAGAGATTTTCTCTGCACTCTCTCTCTCTATTCTGCTTGTTGTCTGGGGGCGTTCTGCAGTGCTGAGAGTTGCTTGCTGCTACCGTTGCTATGGGCCTCAGAGAGCCTGAATGACAGTTAGACTCTGCAGGTATCAAGTTGTAGAGGTTCCAGGTGAGCAGTTCCTGCTGAGCCGGGCATTCTAGATGAACAAAGCCCCTAGACTTTACAGTTCCAAATCATGGCAGAAATGTCTAGTCACTGTCAGCTGCCTGTGTAACTTAGTTTCCAACTGGGGATAGTGACACAGATTAACAGAAATTTCCATTCTCACCACAGATTTATGAAATTGTTACAGTCTTTGCAAATACCAGCATGAAAAAAAGGTAGCAGAGAGCTATTTCTTTTATTCCGTCTTGGATTTCTATTGGTGACATACCAAGCAGACCCAAAGTAATTTGTCATATTTGTTAATAGCACAAAAGACAGTTCCTTTAAAGCTAATAAGCAGCTAAAAATTAATTTCTTCTTAGATTGCCCCAACTGTGACAGCTCTACACTATTATGTACCTTTCAATGTTTAAAATAAATAAGGAGAAAAAATAACCAGACGTCAATGTATAGAGGCAATTCTTGGTATACATGCTTCAAATCAACACTGCTTTCAAAAATGTGAATGCACATTTGATGATATATAAGGGAGGAGCTGATACTTGTTTTAGACTGGAACTCTGTCTTGCTTTCCAGAAGCCTATTCTACTGCCGCTCACACTGTTTAAATGCAGAATCCTAAAAGCTGCATTGCACAGTTGGAGCCAAGCTGTGGGTTCCTTCACTTGCAGTGAAGAAAACATGATAGAAAAGCAATTAAGGTTGAAAGTTATGTTTGTGTGTGTCTGAGTGACCTCATGACCCACTGCTGCGCAGGTGTCTCTGAGCTGGAGACCTGTCACTGCCTCACAAAGAAATGCACAACAGAACCTGCTAGTCACCTTTACATTTTGGAGCCTATGGTTTACCTCTGCTATAACTAAAACAGATGAAGGAAAGTAAGTAAGAAACTAGATCCCTGTTATTCACATCCTTCAGTGTCAAAGTTTGGTCCTTCTTTGGTTAAGGATGTTGTAAGCTGTAGTTCAAAGTTAAGTTCTGACCAGGATTTTTAATTACAGCTAGACATACACTTTGAGGACAGTGTTCAGTAGTTGGAGCTGTGCACACGCATCAGAGAGAAAACAAACACCATACGATTTTCAGTCGTGATTAGACAATACAGGCCACTACAGACACGTATTCTTCAAGTGTCTGAAATGTCTGTGTAAGTCACACGCACACTGAGTGGAATCTGACTGTATATAGGAGTGTGCTGTGTAAGCAGGACTCACCCCATTCAAAAATTGGAGAGAAGAGGTACTTAAAGTCTGCTAAAGATTGTTGTTAGTGATGTTATTACTGTAACTGGAACCATTTCCTAGGTATAGTCTGCATGGCAAAATGTTGCTTTTTGTTTCAGAGATTCAGAGACCAATCAGAAAGCAAAGGGTATCAGCATACATGATCGTTTCAGCCAGTGAGGACAAATGGCTCTTTTCTAGTCTCTCAGCAAGATAAGTTCCTTGGGAGAATTATTCTTAGCATGCCTGTGTCATGTATATTGATGAAAGGCATAAATATACCACAGCTGTGCTGCTAACCTATCATTTTACTCAAGAAGAATACCCTTGCTGGCAGGCTGGTGACAGAGCGTGTCTGTCTGTCTGTTCTCAGATAGCCCCCAGCAGTGTAATATCTGAGTACCTGACTGGCTAACAGTCACATTGATTCATAGATCAGAAAGTCAGAAAGGATTTTCTATGTAAAATAGTCCATACATCCCACTCGATAACTTTTCAGGGAGACGGCCATTGTTATTTTTATTTATATTATTATTTTATTTGTATTACCAAAGAGCCTAATCAAGGACCAGGGCCCTGTTGTGCTGAGCACTGTACAAAGAACAAAACAAACAAGTCTGTTCCCCAAAGAGTTTACAATCTAAGGATGAGATCAGAAACAACAGATGGGTACAGACAGGCCGATGAGGGAGTACAAGGAAACACAGACAATACTGGGCAGTGTAATAGGTAGCAGTCTCAGTGCAACAGCAGCCCAGCTGAGGTGTGTGCTACCATTACCCTCTGTTGGGTGGATGGATATCAGGCTTGGATATAAGGAAAGACTCCCTCAATGATCCCTGACTTTCCTCTAGGCTGGTACTCCTCATTCATTTGAAATGGTGAGGTTTTCTTTGGTCATGGCAGCTCAAATCACGGCTACATCCCAGAGGCCACCTTGGGCCTTCTCCGAGTTGTTTAGGCAGGTCCCCTGACATTTCCCAATGCGAGTTAAATGCCAGCCATTCTCATTTTTACCACCTCTCTTTTCTCATGGGTAGTTTTAAGTCATTTGTCAGGGTTTCAAATCTTATTTATGTTTCCTCCTGGTATATTTGTACTTAATAAGGTGAAGGTGATTTTGATGTAAAGACAAAAGCAGCTTTTAATCAGACACTAGATGTTAAACTCCCTGCACTGTGGGACTGACAGCAGTGTCTCCTTCATGATGTGGATGACCATAGGATCACCTGCTCGTTCTGCAGTAGGGCTGAATGAACTGTTCCTGTCTAGATCCGTTTCCAAAACAGAAAAGTTTTGAGGGGCAGAGACAGATTTAAGGACCGTTTCCTTATTGCGCTCTCCTAAGCATGTCATGTTTGAGGCTCTGCCAGTATGTACTGTTTGGGATCTTATCTACAGGAGGTGCCTTTCTAGTCATAAAGGACAAGGGATTAGAGGTTGGAGTTTGATTCACATTAGTGTTCAGAATGTCTTTCCAGGCAGATTGCAGGGACAACTTAGTATTTCAGGCAAGGACATTGCTTTGCAGCCTTCTTGTTTAGGGAGGTGAGAAAGAAAAGCATAAAAAGCATTTGGAATTTGCCTGGGTCATTAATATAACAGGTACAGTGAAGGCAGAGTTAACCTGCAAGCTTCTTGCTCATACTATCAGCCAACCCCAGAAGCTACTGGAGGATGAAAAAAGATAAAGGGGGATTAAGAAAGAAAATAACAAAAGGAAAAACTGTATTTTTTAATCCAAACCTTGCCCTGCAGTGTCTTTGTAACCCCTAGTCATTCTTTTGAGACATAAAATGTAGAGCACTACAGTTACGTTAGTGATTACACTTTATCTTTTCCTACCAAGGTATTAAAGAGGAACTGGGGAGCACATTAAAAAAACATACAGCCCTATTTAATCATGATTCCCTCTAAAACAATTGCAGGAAATCTCACTATTATAATTGCATGATCATAAAAATCACTTTTAAGCTTTTCAAGCTTTGCACAATTCATCATTTGCCTGGTTTGCAGGCTGGAGCTATGGCAGTTTAGTGAGCCTTGATTTGTTTGTATCTTTAACTGTATTTAATAGAACAGCACTCCCTGCCTGCAGTACTGCTATCAAGAGAGCAACAGTGGTCCAAACTTTGATGCTCTTCCCTGATTTAAATAAGCCTTTGATATTACAATCCAAACCACACCCCAAATGCCTTTCAGCACCTTCTTCTACTAAGGCTGGGACAATCTCAAAATCCCAACTCCTGGGCCAGATAGTCCACAAACAAGCCCACAGATTGCTGGGTCTGATGGGCATATGGACAAAGGCATAGACCTGGTGGAGTCACCTGTTCTTCTTGCTGCTTTCTAGGTAATTCCCACTCTGCAGACCTGAAACATGTTGACCTCTGCTACTTCCTTCCCCAACCCAGAGGGACGCTTTAATCAGGAGACCACACACCTTGTCCTGCAGCACAAAGAGACCCCGGCTTTTTGTAGGAGTGATAGGGCAGTCTCCAGAGGCACAAGAGGGCAGAGCCATAAGGAATGAATGGGTCACAGCAGAAAGCAGTTGCTTTCTGAAATGTCACCCCTGCTCAGAGCATGTCACACTTCTGCACGTTCACCCCTTTCCTGTTTGGGTGACCGCTGATTTGTCCACAATCTTCCCTCTGAAGTTTTATTTCAGGTGTTGCAGTTCTCCTTCCCAAGTGGAGCCGACCCCTGACAACTTCTCCCTGGTATTGCTATCATGGAGCTGAGAGACACATTTTTTAAAGTAAAGGGCAAGAAGATACTGTCTCAAAGTAGCAACAACCACCAAATACATGATTTCCACTTTCAGCACCCCCCACTGTAAAAAATTGTTCCAGCCCCTCTGTCTAGGATCCCGTATGGCCCTTGTCACTGGGAGTATCTGATCCCCAGGCATCTTCCTTCCTGAATATGGAGCCTGCCATCTCCTCTAATCCAGAGATTCAAGGTGCTGAACTTGTCCAGGTTGGCTGTACACCTGATGCATTGCCTGGCTAGTCCTCTTAGCCATGTTTAGTACTTAAGTAATTTGTAGTTAGAAGCTGACTCCATCCACTTGTTTGCTGATCACATCATCCTATTCCTCAAGAGAACTCAGACCCCTGAAACAAAGGTTCGTTTGTTTGCATTTTTCCTTGATTGTGTTGTGCAGGGGTAATTCCCATTAGTGGTTAGAGAAGTCACTCACCCACCACCCGCAGTTATAGTTCCTTACTTATTCTAATTCATATTTAAAATCTCTTTGTACTGAACTCACTGTGTTTGACAGCAATGCAGGATTCTTTGTCCTTGGTCTGAGCTTGGAGCCTCTAGTAGCTTGCTCATGAAGGGAACTTTTAGAACTCTATTTGTGGTATCAAAATCACTTCCATGGCAACAGACTTAGCTGTCACTGCCCGGGAGGATGTTTCAGTGAGAGAAGGGATTCTCTATCCTTTCATTAACAGCCAAGACTGGGAAAATACCAACAATTCATGAAAGGGGAACACAGAGTAAATGTACATCAGATATTCTATAAACGTTACTCCACACAGTAAAGTAGCAAGAGGTGGGTTAGAGATAAATAATTAGCTGAGCCGAAGATAAAGTTATGAAGGGAGGCAGCTGTAGTTTCTCATGTGTTTAATCCTCAGGAAGAAAAAACAGAGGCAAATGGCTGTGGACACTATTACACTGGTCTACAATTTTTTAGAAGTCATCTGCTTCAGAGATAAAATGTGATATTTATTATGTATTTTGATGTGCTGAATTCAAATATGACAACTAAAACAACTCATTGGCTACTGTTTCTAAGATATTTAAGTTTTTACATTTTATGTCTATGTATATTGTGTAGATAGTAGAGTTTTAATCATAAATTGTAAACCTAGGTCTTTTCATGTGTTTATGGTTGCTTTACATGATAATATTTCACCTGTCCTGTTTATGTAACACTTTAAAAATCAGCAAAAGGGTTATATAAATAAAATGTATTATGAAACAAAAGGCAAAAAACTATTATGTACATAGTTTAGTCCTATTCAGTGTCTACTCGGCGCTTCTTGGCTTGTCTCTTGTATTCATTAAATGGAGCATCTCTTGTCACTGTCCAGCAATAGTCTGCAAGCATTGATGGGCTCCATTTGCCCTGAGAGCGTTTCTCCATTGTTGCAATGTCCTGGTGACATCGCTCGCCGTGCTCGTCGCTCACTGCTCTGCAGTTCGGTGGAAAAGAAATCTAGGAGAGAGTGCAAAAAATGTATCTTTAGTAACATGTTGCAACCAAGGCTTTTGTATGCCTTGAGGAGGTTTTCCACCAACAACCTGTAGTTGTCTGCCTTGTTGTTTCCGAGAAAATGTATTGCCACTGACTGGAAGGCTTTCCATGCCGTCTTTTCCTTGCCACGCAGTGCATGGTCAAATGCATCATCTCGAAGAAGTTCACTAATCTGAGGACCAGCAAAGACATCTTCCTTTATCTTAGCTTCACTTAACCTTGGAAATTTTCCACGGAGGTACTTGAAAGCTGCTTGTGTTTTGTCAATGGCCTTGACAAAGTTCTTCATCAGACCCAGCTTGATGTGTAAGGGTGGTAACAAAATCTTCCTTGATTCAACAAGTAGTGGATGCTGAACACTTTTCCTCATAGGCTCCAATGACTGTCGGAGTGGCCAATCTTTCTTGATGTAGTGGGAATCTCTTTCACGACTATCCCATTCGCAGAGAAAACAGCAGTACTTTGTGTATCAGTCTGCAGACCAAGCAAGAGAGCAACAACCTTCAAATCGCCACAAAACTGTCACTGATGTTGGTCATAGTTTATGCACCTCAAAAGTTGTTTCATGTTGTCATAGGTTTCCTTCATATGGACTGCATGACCAACTGGAATTGATGGCGAAACATTGCCATTATGCAGAAAAACAGCTTTAAGACTCGTCTTCGATGAATCAGTGAAGAGTCTCTACTCATCTGGATCGTGAACAATGTTGAGGGCTGCCGTCACACCATCGATGTTGTTGCAGGCTACAAGATCACCTTCCATGAAGAAGAATGGGACAAGATCCTTTTGACGGTCACGGAACATGGAAACTCTAACATCACCTGCCAGGAGATTCCACTGCTGTAGTCTGGAGCCCAACAGCTCTGCCTTACTCTTGGGTAATTCCAAATCCCTGACAAGGTCATTCAGTTCAGCTTGTGTTATGAGGTGTGGTTCAGAGGAGGAGGATGGGAGAAAATGTGGGTCCTGTGACATTGATGGTTCAGGACCAGAAGTTTCATCCTCTTCCTCTTCCTCATCTGACTCAAGTGAGAATGATGCTGGTGCATCAGGAACCGGCAGTCCTTCTCCGTGGGGTATTGGGCGTATAGCTGATGGAATGTTTGGATAATGCACAGTCCACTTTTTCTTCTTTGACACACCTTTCCCAACTAGAGGCACCATGCAGAAGTAACAATTGCTGATATGATCTGTTGGCTCTCTCCAAATCATTGGCACTGCAAAAGGCATAGATTTCCTTTTCCTGTTCTACCACTGGCGAAGATTTGTTGCACAAGTGTTGCAGCATATGTGTGGGGCCCATCTCTTGTCCTGATGTCCAGTTTTGCAGCCAAAATAAAGGTGATAGGCTTTCTTAACCATAGTGATTATACTGCGCGTTTGTGATGCAAAAGTCACTTCGCCACAAACATAGCAGAAGTTATCTGCACTGTTCACACAAGTACGAGGCATCTCTGCTCACTTTGGCTAAACAGAAATGTGTCCTTTTGCAAAATCAAACACTGACAAATAAGAGAGCACGACACTGTATGATTTCTAGAGCTGATATAGGGCAATCTGTTCAGCAGAGTGATGTAAGCTTCGTTATGATTGCATCATCAATGACTTCTAGGAATAACATGATGCAATTCATATCATGTATGATGCAATACCAGCTTCAGATTGCATCATTCATTGTTTTGCCTAAAAAGCAAGTACTGTCCAAACCCAGTCATACATTTATTCATAGATCCAGTCAAAGATGTATTTTAGTCATTTCTGGTTTAAATTGAGATCCCTTCCCTTTATAACTCACTTATCCTCCGCCATTCCCATGTCAAGGGTTGTATATACTGACCCAGTACCATATTTTGAAAACTAGAGCCAATCAACAATTTTAAGCATCATTTTCGTTCTCAGTGACCCAGAATTAGTAAAGTTTGACTACATTTATTTCAGAAGCATTTTGGCTGTAGAGCAGTGTTATTACTCCTCTTTCATCCCTCCAGCTTTTTCTTCTCTGTTGTCTGGACAGTCCTAATTTAGTGGATGCTAATCTCAGGAGCTTTGTAAAGCTGGTGAGATACAAACAGAAGATTTGATTTCTGAAATGTTTAATTTGAATGTTTTTATAAGAACAGCCATAGAGGGTCAGACCAAAGATCCATTGAGCCCAGTATCCTGGCTTCCGACAGTGGCCACTGCCAGGGGCTTCAGGGGGAATGAAAAGACAATGAAATGAGTCTCAGGGACAGCAAAAGAACTATTAGACTTCGTTAAATGCCCAGTGGCTGCATGGCTCAGGCATGGTCATGCCCTTTTGTCTCTACATAACTTGATGACCTACCCCTGGTAATAGTGAGTGAAAGTTCAGTGGCCTTTATGAAATGGCCTGGAAAGCAGAGTCTAGTTCCCAGTAGCAAAACTTCTCCGGAAACTGGCTGTAATTGGCCCCCATATTGCACGCTCATCAAAGGGGCCAAGCACTGAATGGGCTGTAGACCATGAACTTCCCTCTGACCCCTAAAGGTAGCCTCTCTATGTCATGAGAACCACAATCCAAACCTTGTCTTGTGGCGTGCTTTGCCTTTTCTGGGCTAAATGAAGGGCTTCTGTTCAGACCAATACTCACTTAACACAGACCTTACCTTCACAGGTGCTCCATGGTGCCTCAGTGCAGATGACTTTTGCATCTCACAGAAATCTCTGGATTTCACACATGCACCAGCAGAGTGGGCTCAACCATTTCAAACCTGCAGGGCCTCTAGTAGGTCAGGAAATGAAGCAGCTGGCCTTACGGCTTCAGAAGAACACAAAGAATAAAGCCTGTGAAAGCCACGCTCCAAGGGTTCTGGGTGGAAATATCAAAATCAGATTCTGGAATTACTGGTTTAATAATCTATAAAACCCTGTAGGTGTTTTGTGTTTTTTCACAATGTAGCTCTAGCATCTATAGATAGAGTCAAGGCAATGATGGTGTAAAAAACAGAAGGAATGAGGCAGTTAAGGTTAGTGCCACTTATGGAAGAGAACCCACATAGCTCCCTTTCTGCTAAGTTTATTTGCCGAGCTTGGGGAAGGAAGAGGTCTCTTATCCTTGGTTCCTCAGAGCTCACAACTGCTTGAAGCTTCTGTGACACAGGTAGGTACCCTTAATAGAGGTCTCTGGGAAGATTGTTTCATGGGTCTCAGAATTATTGCAAAAAGCCAACAGAGGTGAATATTTAGAGATTTATTAATACGTTAAAGCTACATGTTTAATAAAACTCTTTCTGTTCTGAGGACCCCTGTTATCCTTTGCTCCTGAAAATTGTTTTGAAAGAAAATAAGATTCCACTTTCTCTGTTTATGCAATTTGAGATGCAAGATGAAATTTTAAAGTTAAATCCTTGGTCTGTTTTTTATTAAGAAATCTCATAGTAGAGCTGGCTAGAATTTAATGCCAGAGAAGCTACTGAGAGCATCTCCTCCCAAATCCAATTTACAAACAGCTAATTTGATTCCTTTCCCAGCAGCTCAACATTCCCATGACACCCCACCTTCTGTAGCCCACCCACTCCCAGATTTTCCTTGCCAGCAGGAATTATACTTTCTGCTACCCCAGTTTGACAAGCACCTGGCTTGATCTCTCATTTCTAGTTAAAATGCTGCCCATAACACACATAGGAGCCAGCCCTCCACTCAAACAGTAACCCTGAGTCTACTTCTCAGATGCCTCCAACTCTACCCAGCCATTGCAACGCCCTCCACATGCTCACTTCCCAATCTCCCGCCCAGCTTCAGAGCCCCCTTCTCTGCATTCCACCATGGCAGAGCTTCCCCATCTACCTTTCCTCCCAGGCCTCTGAACGCTCCCACTTTTCTAGGCAATCAGCTGACCTCTTTCAACTCTGGAGGACTGGGATTGGCTACTCTGAGGGACAGCTCTCTTTCCTTTTATTGGTGCAGCCACTCTCATCAATGTGCTCAGCCTAACAGAATTCCCAGCACCAGTATGGACTATAAGGTAACCCTGAGACGTTTTGGCTTTGATTGTTGTTATGAGAGACTGGTATGTTCCAATACTACAGCCACCGGGCTGGCTAGCAGTAGCACGACCTGTTAGAAATTAGTTCAAGGATAAAGAGGATACAGGGATTCAAACCAGTAATCTTGTCCAAAGCCAGGGCTCTGCTAGTTGAAAGGGGAAATCCCATGACTTCAGTGTATGTGGGGATATTTGTGCACTGTCTAGTCCGTGGCCCAGATTCGACCAGTGTAAATCCAGAGTAATTGCTGTGACTTCAATGGATTTGCTCCAGATTTACATCACCAGAAATTATGGCAGAATGTGACTCTGAGTCTCTGTCTCGTCTATTGAAAGACAAGGGAATTTTTTGCTGAATGTCTGTGTACAGTATCCTACCATCAATTTAGTGTTTGTATCACCCAAACTGCAGGAGGCCTTGTAGAATAACCATCTATGAAAACTGTAGAAACTTTACTTTGTTATGCTGTGTTTCCCAGGTGACCTTCTGGGAGGTATTAATCCTACCACTGCAGGGGTGTATATGAAATATTTTCAATCTTCGCTGAAACCTGATTGCACCTTTCACCCTTTTGTATGATCTGAGGCATATAAAGCAAACCCCGTGAATGAATTGTTGCCAAAAAACCCTCTAGTAACTTGGACGGATAGTGAAAGGAATAGACAGTTGTACTTCTTGAACAAATGAATTCACTTATTCATAGCAACTGGTAGAAATTATAGAACAATTTCCACCTCTGAGTAGTTTCTAACCATTGGGTTTATAGGCTGTATTGAAAATAGCAATGATTATATTTCCTAATAACCTATTGTGCACAAAGGGAAACCCTAATAGCTCATTAGCACCAGTCTTTTTGTGAGAGAACTGGTCAGCTGAATGTCCTTTATTACTAGCTTCCTCTAGCCGGACAGCCTGGCCATTTCGGGATGAGGGGAAGTGGTAATTGGTTTCTTTGACATGGCCACACTCTGGAATTTAGTAGGACCTGTTGCCTGCTTTGAAAATGGTGGTTTTAGTTTATATTTGTTACCACACACAGGGGCTTTGAGGCATGAGTGCCCCTCAAAAAAACCCATTAGTGTTAGTCCACATGGTGCAGCAAAAGACCTGTCTCTATATCCAGGAGATCAATAAACTTATTCCCACTGATAGGTAAGAATGGGTCTGAACTTTGCTAAACAGCAGAGCGGAGAGGCCTCACAGACTTGGGCACTTCCCTGTAAGCATGGACACTATCTGGAAATCTAATAACACACAGAGTTTCATTGTTCATGTAGGAGCAAATCCTGCCCTATCCTCCATAGGTAAGGAGAACTCCTTACAGCAGAGTCAGTGCAATACTTACTGTGTGTAAGATACATTTTAGGGAGGCTGCAGAGAATGTGCCCACTGTCTGCATGGCACAGAGCTAAGCTCTTTGGACCGTGGCATACACTTGCACAGGAGGGATGGCGAGCCAGGGTAAAGAGAATGCACTGTCTACATTGCAACACAATGAGAGAGGTGGGCAGAAAGTGCAGAGGCTATTTTAGCCTCAGTGTCACAGTCATGAGCCCCGAGAAGATGCACCACTGTGCTGTGGCCTAGGGGAGGAAGGAGGCAAGTGGCCACCCTGTGGGCTGATTCACAGAAATGGGCACTTACCACATGATGGATTTCCAAGATTAACTCTTTCTGCTCTCTAGTACTGAACTAACAATCCCAGCATTGCCACAGGATCTTTGTCTGGGGCTGATGCTGCAGGTTACCAACATTACGTTTGCTTCCTCCACCCTCCTCTACCCCATACATCAGTAGGGAATAAACCCCAAACACAACCACGTAATTTAAAGCTGTGGGTTGAAGCTAAGCGGCTTTACAAAATATGACTAAACGCTGATAACAGAGAATTTTAAGAGAGAATCAGGCTGTAAAAGCTCTAGGAAGATCATGCTGGGCTGCAGAAGATCATTAAGTAAAATTTATGATTTAAAAATAGTAAAGGTCCAGAAAAGGGCAATGAAAATGATTAAAGGCACCTACGGGGAGGGGCTGTGTTTTTATGAGGAGAGCTTTAACAGCTTCTGGACTATTTGGTTTGGAAAGTAATAGAAGCTAGGATAGAGCCATAACAACAAAGGGAATAGAGAAGCCAGTCTGGACTGCAAACTACCCTCTCCCATAATTCAGCATCGCAGGTCCGACAGGGCAGTGAATAAGTTAAAAAGCACCAGAACTTTTTATGCGATGAATTATTAATTTGTGGAATTTATTGCTGCAAGAGTAGCTGTTGATCTCAGTAGAAACAAGACTCAGATGTTAAAAAACCCAAAACTAGAATCTCCAGTGGTGTTGCTGTAATCCTCGCTTGTCATGGTATAACTGATCCAAAGCTCAGGTCTAGAGGAAATGCTCCCTTCCTGTAGTACTGAGATGCACTGTGGTGGGCCATTGCCATTCTCTGCAGCACCTGGCATGGCACTCGAGTGGAGTTATGATACTGTACTGCTGTAGACAGGCCATTGCTCTGTCTGCCATGGCATCTCCTAGGTGATAGACTGAGCCTTGGGATGCTTCCTTATCTGTCAATGGGAGCAAGATTGCACCCAGAAACAGGTTGGAGTGAAATCAACTAGAGAACAATTGCATGGATTAAATCCATATAAACAGTGCCGTGATGGCCCAGCATAGCTCTGCCCATCCTTGCTTAGCCTTTTTCACATTGTTCCCCGTCATCTTCACTGCCAGAAATGCTAGTCTTGGCACACCACGTATCCATTCCCGCCAGGCCAGTCTCTGTGCTTTCTCCCGCAGTGCTCTTTACAAGCACCCTTCCAGAGCTATGGCACTCACACTGCCCAGGTCCTGGCTACTGGTCCAGGGGGGCTCTGCATTTTAATTTAATCTTAAATGGAGCTTCTTAAACATTTTTAGAAGGTCTCTTTCTATAAGTCTGTAATATAGAACTAAACTATTGTTGTATGTAAAGTAAATAGATTTTTAAAACGTTTAAGAAGCTTCATTTAAAATTAATTTAAAATGCAGAGCCCCCCCCGGACTAGTAGCCAGGACCCAGGCAGTGTGAGCGCCACTGAAAATCAGCTCGCGTGCTGCCTGTGGCATCCATGCCATAGGTTGCCTACGCTTGCTGTAGGCTGATACTATCTTGGATGAGGGGTTTTCCCACAGATGGTATTCATCCTCTTGGAAAGTAGCATTTATTTCCCTTCCTAATTCTAGGGGTGGGTTTAAATGCCAGACCTTTCTCTCACTCCCCAGAAACTACCTCCAACCCTGATCATTTGTGATGCAGAAGCCAGCTGCTGGTGTGGCTCCAAGCCTTGACCGGATTGTCATTGCTGGGGAGAGAAGCACAGTCTCTCAGTACATGACATTCTCAGTAGCTGCAAACTAGGGTGGCCCAGAGATGAGCTTTGGTTTTCCCCCTCTCTCTCTCTTTTTATTTGTCATTTTTGTTGTTGTTGTTTGTGGTCATTGCCTTTTCTGTCTGACTACTGGAGATCTCCCCTCCCATGGAGCTTCCAAACTGTAAGTCTGTCCAGTGGGAAGCAAACATTGGGCTATAGTTGCAAGTAAAAAAAAATCCCTCCCCTCTCTGCCAGGCTTCTGATGCAAAAGCTCTGAAGTGCTGTTATACCTGTCATTTCTTCATTCCATAGTGTATCATCCCCTTTGAGGCTTTGGGGCTCTATTTTATGTGCCTTTGCACTCTCACTGTTTATTAAAATCTGGGTGCAGGAAAAGCTTTGCAACTGTGCATATATAGTCCTAATATGAAAAATATCATCATAAAATGGGCTGGTGGAACAAACAATCGCTGATTTACTTTGCTAATTTAAATTGTATGCAACGGTTAGCATTGGGAGGCTGTGCCTCTCCTCCAGCAACCATGCTGGGAGGTCTGCAGCACCATTACACGCTATTATTAGTTTCTGGAGAATGTATACATTTTCACTATAACACAGGCCTTTCTCCTTCATTTTTCATGAGAACTGGCATTAGATTAATGACTAAGCCACAGAAGAAACGTAACGCCATGCCAGTCTGATTTATTGACCACTTAGCGTTGATGAAGCTGCAAACAAGAGTCAAACAGATGTTGCAGCTGCATTTTTCTTTATCAAAACTAACAGCCTTTTGCATTTTTAACCATTTGTTGTAATGCGCTCCTGCTTATTCCACAAAACCAGGGACACTGCAACAAATTACTCTCCCCTTCCCCAGAGGGCCCCCAGCTGGACCTGCAGAGACGGTGGCAGTGTGTGTGCCAGGCTCCCACTTACCAGGCAGATTTACTGCTCTGACATGGCAAGTGGCAGAGGCTTTGTGACTCCAGTGAGCAGAAAGCTGTGTGGAGTTGCTGACATACATGGCATTAAGATCAGCAAAGACGCTGTGCTATGTATCTATTTCCAGAGCTTTCTAAATTCCATATTGATGGCTGGCCACAGTTTTATGTAGGATTTCCTGTAGACTAGATGTAAGACTTCTGTTCTCTTTTCTGGGGGAACCCTGGTGTGTTTCCTGCCGGGGGGTTGTGACTGCAGGTGGAAAACAGTTTTCCTAAAGTCTGTAAATAGTGAAATGGTCAGAAATCAACCCCTTGGTCCTGGAGGGAAGAGGAGTCTGGGATTTTTTTCATCCTCATAAACAATCCATGGTTCATCTGGCTCAGAGAGAGCCAAGCCACCCTGTGCCCATCCACTGCCATTGGTGATCTTGGTCTTTGTCACATTCCTTCTTGCCACTGAAGACAGCAGGGCTGATAGTTAGCACTTTCCAATGTAAGCCACAGAAAAATAGAAGAGGACAATGTACCTCCTTGGCTTCAGAGTAACAGCTTGGGAACTGATCGGGTTTAATTTGGAGTATATGTGAGGGGAGTTTAAGAAGGGAGGGGAGTTGGTTCAGAAAGGACAAGGAAGTCGTGAGTGTACAGAGGGTGACTCAGTTTTCAAAGCTTCTTGTTACTCAGCACAAGGTTCTGAAGAGCTTCTCTGGGAAGAAGAAATCTGCCACGTCTTGGAAGCTAAACTTCACTAACGACTGGAACTTGACATTTAGTTTCTGATGGTGGCAATAAAGTAGTTCCAGCTCCCAGGCATAATACAGATTAAATTATTAGAGATAAATGCACTATTGTACTGTACATCTATCACTCCTTGCAGCTAGTGCACCTTCCGACCCCCCTTATTAGTTCAGTCGCCTTTTCATCCTCAGACTAATGGCTTCTTGTTTTCAACTTGTTGTCGGAAGTTATTTCTAAATCAAGTTGCATTCATTTCACCAGAGTCTCTCCTCCATTCCCATTGCTGTTAATGGAAAATTACCATGCGGCATTCAACATTATAAACTCTTCTCCTTTACGTTCATAGACTCCTAGGTTCATAGATTCCTAAGCCAGAAGGAACCATTTTGATCATCTAGTCTGACCTCCTGTACAACGTAGGCCATAGAACTTTCCCCAAAACAATTTCCAGAGTATATCTTTAAGAAGAACATCCAACCCTGATTTAAAAATTGTCTACGATGGAGAATCCACCACAACCCTTGGTAAATTTTATAAATGGTTAATTATGCTCACTGTTAAATATTTATCCCTTATTTCTGGCCTGCATTTGTCTAGCTTTAACTTCAAGCCATTGGATTGTGTTACACCTTTCTATGCTAGATTGAAGAGCTCAGAATCAAATATTTCCCTCTAAATAGGGTATCCCTATGCAATAATTAAACCCCCCCGCAACTGGCCTGTGTCAGCTAACTCAGGCTTGCAGGGCTTGGGCTAAGAGGCTGTTCAATTGCAGTGTGGATGTTTGGGCTCAGGCTGAAGCCTGGGCTCTGGGACCCTGCACAGTGGGAGAGTTTTCAGATGATATGATTATATCATGTGTTTTCCCAAATACAGGACAGAAATATTTATTGAACACTTCTGCCTTTTCTGCATTATTATCGATAATTCTACCATTTCCATATAGTAATGGACCAATGTCATTGTCAGGTTTCGTTTTGTTCTTAACATACTTTAAAAACTTTCTTATTGTCCTCCACTCTGCTGGCCATAAATGTCTTCTTGTGTCTCTTGGCTTCCCTTATCAATTCTCTACAATTCAGAACTTCTGACTTATATTCATTACTATAAACTTCCCTTTTTTTCCAATTGTTATATTTTATTTTTGTATAGCTGCCTTCACTTCCTCTGTGAAACCCAGGTCAGGTTTTTAACCAGTATAGTCGTCGTCTTTGATTATGGCTTTTTGGAGTTCTAGTAAAGTGTTCTTAAACAATTCCCAATTATCATTCATATGTTTCTGATTAATTTATTTCTTCTAGCTGATCTGTCTCATAATTGTTTTCAGATTTGTGAAACTGACCCTTTAAAAGCACCATGTATATATAGTGGTTTCGACTTTATTCTGTTTGCATATTATAAATGATCACTTGTACCTAAGCTACCACTAACTTTTCATTCTATGGCCAGTTCCTCTTTTATTGTGAATATAGAATCCCCCCCTTGCTGGATGCAACATTTTTTCAGTTAGGAAATTGTCATTTATAATCTTTAGGAATTCTAGGGATGTGTTAGTACTGGCTGCATGAAACCTCCAGCACACATCCCTCAAACTGAAGTCCCCCATATTCACGCAACTTTTTACACACACATTATAGATAGGGGCATAAAGAGTCAGTCAACCTGTTTCCAAGTGTGATTTGAAGATGTGTAGCAGACACCAGCTAATGCTCCATCTTGTCCTTTATCTGTTAGGACATTGATCCATAAGCATTCAAATTCATTTTCTTCTGAGTTATCAGTGACTCAGAAACAGGTAATGCCACTTTTGACGTAGTGCCACTCCCTTGTGCCCTCTTGATCCTTCCTAACTAGGTTATAATCATTGATGTTAACGTTCCAATAGTGGACATCATCCCACCAGTTTTCGGTAATAACAACTAGATTGAATTTATGTTCATAAATGAGCAATTCAAATTCCTCTTGCTAATTGCCCAGGCTTCTAGCATTGTTGTACATGCAATTCAATAATTTCTTCTCTTCATATCTTTTGATTCCTTGATTGATTTTTATCCTCAGTATCTTAATCCTGTGCTAAATGAATGCTCCTACCGTCCCTTTTGTTATTAGTTTACTGCTCTCCTAACTTCTCTAGCCAACCTCTCCTGAAGAAGATTGGATCCCCTTCTATGGAGGTGGAGGCCATCCAAACTATACAGCCCCATTTCCCCAGAGAAGATGGACAATGACCAACAAAACCAAAACCCTCCACGACACACCACTTACCTAGCCAGCAATTCATTTCCAGATCTTCTGTCTTCCTTCACTCGGGGAACAGGAAGGATCTCCTAGATGTCAGCTGTCTAAGATCTGAACACATTAAACACTCACTGAGGTTGCTATGCTTTATTGTTCAAAGGGATTTTATTTTCTCAAATCCCAAGTCTCTTGTAATTATGAAAACTAAATCATGCTAAACCAATACATTCTCCAGCATTTTCTGCTAATATCGCTCATTACGCAGCCTCCAACGTGCTGTTTTCCTGGCAAGTCAGCTAACCACACACATAATCAGGATCCAAAGTGGAACAGGTTCAAGCATCCCAAAGGGACTGACACATGGCTCTCCTGTGCCTCTGGTGAGGATGCTGCTGCTAGTAGTGAGCTGAGGAATTAGAGCAAATTATTTTCAATATTGTTGCAGACAATAAAAATGCCATGGCACCATTCAGAAGGAATGCAGGAAGCTTAGTTGGGATGGTAGATGGCACTGAATTATCCCTTCCTTGTAGATGAAAGACAAATTTTCAAAAGAAATGTGAATATAAACTTAAGGGAAAAATGTGGTTGTTCCTATCAATTCCTTTAGCTAGGTGTAACTGATAGAACAATATGTTAATCTGTGACTAAGAGGGTCAATGATGAAACATGGGCTCTGGTGTCTTCAGTATAGTGTTGCTGCCCAATTTCATACCACCATCTCATCCACTGGTTGGGGAAGCTGAGTGATTCACTCAGTGCATGAAATGGGGCTTGGAGGAGGATTATCTGATCAAGACTCAACCCAGACAAGTCTAATGAAGCTTGCAGGTTGAGGAAGCAACTGGAGGAAATAGCCTGGACTTCCTTGGGGAAGTATTCCAGGGCAAGTGTTCACAAGCCGAGGCTTTCATGGCACTCGTACTGTTTCTGGATATCCTCATAGCACCATGGCTAAAAGCTGTCTTCCTCCCTCTGTGCTTAGCAGGAAGGGTGGATCATTAACTTAGGAAGCACATTAAACCTGAACTCTGATGTCTGCTCTGGCTGCCAATTCATTTCCAGGACCATATTTGCCTCTAAAACCCCAAGTGATTTGGGCGCATCCCTGCTTGTGGGATGCTGCAGCAACTGAAATTAGTTGGGACCGCTGGAGCTGACACTTCCTTGGTTTAGCCATGAAAGGAGCAGGAGAGAAGGGAGCAGGACTCGCTCTCCCCACTGTTTGGTCTGTCAGACCCCCAGGCCTGTCGACCTTCCAGGCCTGCTGCAAGGCCCATCTGTTTTCTGGGACTCTTGAGAGAACTTGGTTTCGGCGGGCAGTGTGGTTAGTGAGGTGGTTATTGATACTGTCTATGGAAAGCCCAGGTAGGTTAAATAGTGAAAATTTATCCTTTATTATTAATTTATTTTGTAAGGTTTCGTATTGTATGTGTGCCTTGATCTCTGAGTCGGGCATTTAAAACAATAAATAATCATTCTGAATTTTAATTGTCTTTGTCTTTGGCATTTTCTTTAGCACTTAGCTTTTCTTACCTGTATAAGTCAAGGTTACCTAGCTTGTGGCTTTACAGCTATGTATGGCTCACCGAGGCTCCCCCGTACAACTCCCATGGAGTCCTTTGCTTTGCTGGAAACATTCTGTCTACTGGTGTCCCTGTGGTAGAGCAGTGATCACAGGACTGCATCTTACAATGCCTGGCACCCGGTGACCACACTTAGCAAATGGGTCAAGCCTGCTAAGGTATCAGGGCAGTGGGGGCAGTATCAGAGCACAGTGAGGCTGTGTGAGGAGGCCACTCCACTATGACTTTGTGGATCCCAGCAGTTCCCATACGGCGACAGTGATTCTCCATCTCTTTGAGGCTGAGAGTCCCAGAGAGAGCTGCCTAGGTAAACATCCCAGCCCTGTATCTTTCCATACATCTGTGGTGTCCTGAGAGCTCCTTGTTGGTAGTTGATTTTTGATAGATGGCTAACAACAGACTGAGACACTTCTTCAGGAAAGCCCATGGCCTGATTCTGATCTTGCTGTCTGGAGGGAAGACAGTAGAGTTACAATAGTGTAAAGCCAGAGAAAGCAAGAATCGGGTCCCTAGGCGTGTGATGGTGATTAATCTTTCATGGCAGGTTAATGTCCATCAAGAGCCAGCCGCACAGGTTGAGGTTCCTCTGTTCATTAGAAAGAAGTTCCCACCCCAGAATGCACTGTCCATTGTATTTGCGTTCCTTTCAGGGGCACCTCCCAGCCCATTTGTCATTGGTTCATAACGACAAGTTAGTCTAGTTAGTTGTATGACCATCACAACAGTGTATCTGAGGATCACTGACGCTCTAACTGTCACAGCTGATAGAGCACATCTCAATAGCTACTCAACACCTAGGGGAAAAACAGTAAAACTTTCCACTGATAACGAACTGCATAAAATTCCCTGCAAGTGATTTATGATAAAAATCACCCCAAATGTTCAAAAGAGTCATAAACCCTGAAATCAGCAGCTGGTTGGGCAGCAGGTCATTAAAGTACTACCCAGGTTTGTAGGCTGAGGTGATTGAATTCAGCAGGTATCGGAATCAGTCACTATTTTCCTGTCAAAAGAGACCTTTCTGCTCTTGTTCTGCAGGGCAGAGCTTTGGTGATCGAACCTTCACTGAATCATTGGCATGTAGCTTGGATCTCAAAACACTGGTGTGCATTTGCATCTTATCTACATTTCATCAGCTGTCCTAGGGCTCCCCTGAAGGTCCTGCAGTCCTGAGGTGACATGTCATTATTCTAAAAACAAGCCTGCTTGTCCCACGTTCCAGCTTCCCAGAGTGCTCAAGCTCAGCATGCTTCCAATAACCTCGGAAGCTGGAATGTTGTGAATTGTAGTGGTAGTTCGTGTGGCTGTCTTCACCATAGTGTCATTGCACCCTGCTGATCCCTCTCATCTTGTGTCTGATTTCACTGGTCCTTGATGCTTTAGTGGTGATGCTACATGGGGTGAATATCATAGAGAAACAACCTCTGCATGCTGTGCAAATATAGATCACACATGACCCTTCCCTGACAGCATGGCTTGATGTATGTGACAGCTGTGCCAATACAGCTATGCCACCCTACAGAGTTAAACACACCGAAACATAGACAGGAATCATGGATATGGCTTGTCATACACCAACCAATAACTTGATAGAAACACAGGCTGGCAGCACACAGCAAGAGACTCAGGGTGAGATTTTTCAGAAGTGTTCACCATTGGCATGTCTACTCCTTTAAGTCAATGGAAGTTTGACTATATAACACAAACGTTAAAGCATTTAACAATCCATCCTTCCAAAACAAAACATTGAAACATTTCGTTCCAAAAAGGCTGAAATGTCATTTTTCTTCCCAAGTGAAATTTTGCCAAAATTAGCTTAGTTTCACAAAGTGTTCCCTTTTGAATGAAACCACATTGCGATGGGATATGGTTCAGTCAAAATGTCTCCAATCGGCTCTAAGCGAGGGTAGCACAAGAGATAGAAAGCTACAGAGACTTTCACTGCTATGTCACTGGCTCATACCTGGCACAGATGATTGCTGACTTAAACTCATCTGTTAAGCTGCATGAATTGCAGTGGTGACCTTCATCCCAGCTCTATTGGACAGGTGGCATCCTTGTTTGCTGTCTCAGCAAAATGGCAGGAAATGAATAGTGCGATATCTTGAGCATCTACAAGATATCACAGGTCTGCAAGATTCTTGCCCATTAGAGGGATGAGAGCTTATTTACTTTATGATCCATTCTCAAGGCAGGTTTATTAGTAAACTGTTCTTTTGGTACTGGAGTCTATTTGTTGCTCTCATTCTTTCTTCTCTGTTCAGTAGGAAATTGACTCCCATTAGTACAGCCTTTGCAGACATTTGGCAGTTTGTGTTCCTGCTCCAATTTGGAGCTGGCCTCTAACAGCATTAATGAAACATTACAGTTTTAATTAGACCATTATCCTATTTATTTTTATAAATAATTCCAAAGTAGTCATTAAAGTTTGTGAACTTAGGAGTAAATGACTTTAGGGAAAGAAATCTAGTTTTCAATCTTGTTATTATCTATTGTACAATCTCCCTGGGACATTGTGGGGAAACTACAACGGTGGTTTGTGTTGTTGTTAAGATGATTCATTTACCCACATGTAATGAACCTTCTGTTAAGTTTCTAGTTGGAAAGTCTGTGTCACTGCGGCAGAACTGCAGTGCATCAAAGAGAGGTTGCATTTTCTTTCTTTCCCTCAATTCCCATGGGAAGAATATGACCTGAGAAAATGAATGGGGCATTAAACAAACCTGCAGGAGTGGGTACCCTGCAGTCGTTCAAAAACACTCCTAAACAGAAGCTCTGCAGAGTTGTTCTCTATTCCGATTCCAAATTTCTTCTGCTTGATCTTTTTATCACAAGCATGCAAAATTCTTCAAAAGGCAAGAAATTACAGGCCTGACTGAAAGGAAGCTACGCTCAGGGGCACTGTGTAATATTGTCAGTTTCCTTGACTTTCTCCCTCCATTTTCCTGCAAATTTACTGAAAGTGTGGCTCTTATTGATGTTCTCATGTATATTTCCATGTATTTCAAATACTCTAATGTGAACCAAAACTGATCAAAGCATTTGATCAAGCAAATGATTCATGTGCCTCTTAAACCAAAGCAAAATCTGTGGCAGTTGTGACTGGTGTTTGGAGGAGTCTGCCGTTGTTGATACTGTGGTGGGTTGAAAAGGATTTGTACTAAGCAAACAAAGATAACACTGAGACTGCAAGCAAAGGGACTCAGGAGGGAGGCTGCTGTGTGCAAAGAACTCTATCTCATGTGTTGTCATTTGCAACCTCCTCTCAAATGGCTGTGGTCTCAGGGAATTAATGTACAAAATGGGAATGAATTCTGGCTTTTTTCTGAGACTGAATTTTTGAATAAAAATAAAGTGAAGATAAAGCTGCCTGCTCTCGAAGAGGGAAAGAAAACAGACGTGGCCCCAGGTATTTCTAATCTTTGTTCTCCTGTTCTCCCTCTAGAACCCTGACATCGTATTGGTGCACTACCTGAATGTACCTGCCATAGAGGACTGTGGAAAACCGTGTGGTCCCATCCTGTGCTCAATAAACACAGACAAGAAGGAATGGGCAAAATGGACAAAAGAGGAGCTCATTGGACAGCTTAAACCAATGTGTGAGTACTTGAGAATTTCCAACTGCACTGGGCAGAAGGGGGTTTGTTTTCTGTGGGAGCTATTGCAGACAGTGAAATGGCTCGGCCTGTTTAAACATTGAACACACTGTACACATTACAGGATGAAGGACAATCTGGAGACTGTTTCCCCACATTTAGATGTTTTAGGTTCAGCTAGTTGGAGGCTTGACTGGGCTTCCCTTTCTGTGGGTGCAGCTTGCATCCACAAAGCTTATACCCATCAAATGAATTGCAGGCACTCATCTGAGCACTCACTCCATGCACGACATGATCTGCACCCAGGAGGAGATTGGGGCCTGCAGTTCAATTATACAGTTAGTGCCCACCTAAGGGAACAGCCCCCTTTTGATAACTTTGCCTGAGTTTTCCTTTGGAGTAACACTGTTTGGTCCAAACTGCCTGGCCTGGGCACAGGGCCATTTGATAAGTCACAAAATAAACTTGGGCACAAATTTAAAAGAATGGAGAGAAAGCAAGTCCCAGGTGTCCTTGGAAACTTCAGAGTCTTTCCCATGTTGTGCTCCCCCAGGGAACTGCACGTTTGAAAACCCGCTCCCTGGACTGGGGTATTTTGGGATGCTTGCTTGAGGTATTTGGGGAACAGATTCAGGATGTTTCAAAGTGCAGTGTCTGTGCAGACCTTCGGTGGTCAGGCTTTTCAGGGCGGGGTCTATGTATGTCGTAGATATTAACTTAGAGTCTTGTGACAAATCCTCTGTCCAAAGCAGTCAGTCCCAACCCCTCTTACCATCTATCCCCACTTGTGCCTGGTGTGATCTCAGTCTTCCCCACCTGATGAACCCTTCAAAAGGCATCCCAGACCTTCCCAAAAGTATCTGGTCCTGTCCCCATCTCCACACAGTTTATCCTAGATACAAAATTCACCTGTTACCTTGCTTCCTGCCCCTACCAACAGGGACCTAGTCGCTACCGATGAACCCTTCCAGGTCCCTTAGTTTACACATGTCTTTCCCCAAGAGCTACTCAGCATTTGAAGTGTTTTAGATATAAGAATGATGTGGATTGCTGTTGTCCACAGATAGCTTTTATTGAACTGACTTTAATTTTATCAGCAAGGAGCCCCATGAGGAAGCATCTTTCAGGTGCAAATTTTCTGACGTAAACAGCTATTAAAATAAGAGAGATCCCCATTCCCTCAGTTATCTGCACTGAAAAATATTTGAGTCAAATTCCTTGGTAATCGAACTCTATTGATTTCAGCCCTATGACTCTAGGGATGAACTTGTCTCATAATCTATTGCTCACCTCCATTGGAGACTTTGGTTTGAAATTAGTTTTGACCTTGCAAGCTCCATTGTAGAATTCTGACATCTCTCCCTCATGCCAGCTGAACAATGACTAGAAACAATTGTTTTGGGATGAGTGTCATAACCGTTTTTCAGACTTCTGCAAGCTAAGGAAAGAACTGCTTAGGAGGCTTGTAGTGGTACAGGGAAGTCAGCCCTGAATACGGGCAGCTCTATCAAATTGCCCTTCAATGGCTACAGTTGAAAGGAAAGTGCCATCAAGTCGAACCTGACATTTTTTTAACAAGTGCTCTTGCAGTTTGCTGGTAACGTTCGCTGGAGTTGAGAGATTCAGTCCTGTAAACATGGGCTCAGGGGGATGGCTTCTAACCTATCACTCTAACAAGTGGAGATGAGTCACAGTCTGTATACAGACCTCACTTGCAGGGTTGCAAGCCAATTTCCTGTCCCCTGTACGCTTACTAATGGCTACTCTGGCTGGGAGTCTAGTGAAGGGACAGCAATACTCTGACAGCTTCATGTGGGACGACAGAAGTTAAAGGGAACTCAGCAAAGCTGGGATGGAGGTTGATTTGGTGCTAGCACTGGGAAGTTCATTTTCAGGAGTTTGTAATGAGACTTTTCATTTTCTGAAATAAAACCTGGCAAAAGTTTTAGCCCAAGTACAAAGTTAAAATGATAAATTAGTAAATCCTTTTCTGACTGGACCTTCATGTCAATGCCTAAATTTGCCCTGTTATTGAATAAGACACTCCAGAGCTGGTCAGTTGTGTGTGGGGATTATCTTGGGAGGCAGCGTGCTCTGGAGGGAAGAGCACGAGAGTGAAGTCGGGAGGACTTGGGTTTGGATCCTGGCTCTACGGCAGACAGTCTGTGTGGCCTCACAAAGTCACTTCACCAGTGGGGGAAATGACAATCCGGGGTGTCAGGCAGTGCAAAGCTCTGTAGGAATTAAATGCCACCCCACTGTATTCACCGAGTGAGCAGAGTGATCTGTGTATTTGCAGCAGTGTGAGACTCTCACTTGAGTCATCAGGTCAGATGGGTCGACTAGTCCAATCCCTAGTGCCCTGGAGGAAGTAACGTGTCATACACTTTGCAGAGATATAGCCAAGCTTGACTGAAGAGCCCAGTATGAATAGGCCATAACTACCTCACTGGGCAAACTACTCTGCTCTGGCAGGCTGCTGTCCACAGTCAGGAAGGGCACCGTTTGAGCAATCAGGCTGAAAAACAGGGATGCTTTTTTTAGTGTCAGAATATTTTAACCCCATTATCAGGAAAGACTTAATCTGGAAAGAGAGGACAGTACAGAATAGGCGTAGAGGGTCAAATTCTGCTCTCTGTTACTCTGGTGTGAATCAGGAGTAACTCCACTGGCTTCAGGTAGCTTCTTGAGTCTCCTTGGTGTTACCAAGCAAGCTCTGTCACTTCATGCAGATAATCTGTCTATCAAACTCCTTCACACAGACAAATGTCTGAGTCATTCAGATTCAGCTGGAAATGTTTCTCTCGTTCCCATCGAGATCATCTATTTCTCCTTCTCAATAATAGACCAGCAGAGGCTCTGTTTAGATTGTATCAGGACTAGACAGCCTAGGGACTAACTCAGCATCACTAAGGACTCTTCTTTTTCTTTAATTAAGCAAATTAATACAGAAATCTATGGACAAGGGAACTTGTGTGGGAGTGATCCGTTCTGTTTTTTTCTGGTTTGTGCCTTTTCAGCTCTGATTCACCCCTTTAACTGGGTATTGCAGGGGTCTACGGATAAGTGTAGGATAGTGAATACAATTAGCACTGCGCTATATCTGTGAGATACAATTTAAACTTCTCCTGCGAGCATAGGTTACGGTGTTTAATGTAGACTTGTGTTTTGTGTCTTCTGCAAACTCCTACATGGAGAGAGATCGGGTAAGCGGGAATCTCAGCTACCATGGCACAGTGTTCTTCTCTTCAGATATTTACACTGATAAATTGTATGCTCTGTGCCACCCACAATAGAAGCATATTCCACAGGGTGCCGAAGCTGATGTCTCTTGAGACGATTACATGTGTCCCATTCCCAGGAATATAGGTCCCAACATACATAGAAATAACTTGTTTGCAGTCAGAAAGAGAAATTAGGTATAAAGTAGAACCTTAGAGGAGAAAATGAATTTAGCACCCATAATACTGAAACTAAGCACTAATGTCTGACTCTGCAGGTACCATTCCACTACTTTTGATTCCTCCAGTGGGGTGCTGGTGTCCTGACAGACCCAAAACAATCAGAAGAGAATGTTTGCTAAACATGAAACAAGCGATGCAGATTTATGGCATATTCCTTCCCAGCATAGTGGCCCACAGTGACCTTATCTGGTCTGCATCATTGCTGACTCTAGGATTGTGCAATTTCTTCAGGACTTTCCAAACTCTCTGTGACCATTTTGTTGCTGTCGGGAGGACAGGCAGAGGGTTCTCAGCAGTCCCTATCAGGCAGGGGACAGTTCTCTGCAGCGCTTCAGTGCTATACTTACGAGAATAGAGGCCAAGAAGGAATATTTTGGGGGTCATAAATGAGTGGCCTTGTCCCAGGTGCCCCCTCATGGCAGCCCTGCAAGTGGCCTCTCACCTCAGTTTCCCTTCTGAGTCCCCAGTAACTCCACATGACCTTATCGCCTAACCCATAACACACAACTCACAAACAGAGTCCGTATCACCCACACACCCACCCTCGTGCCTGGAATCTTTCAAACCCAGATTTGTTCTCACCCTATCTGGACTCTTTCTCGGCCCTCCTCTGTCCCTGTGCCAGACAGCCACCCTGGCCCTTCCACTCTGTCCAGAAGAACTCCCACAGCCTCTCTGCTAGGACCAGCCTTGTCAGGGGAGAATCCATTCCTCCTCTGGCCCTCTCATGGTTCCCTTGGGAGCCAGCTCTCTGGCAAGACGACACGCATGGGTAAGCGGCTCCACAGCTGCTCCCTGGCTTAGAGCCAGCAGGCATCTCCCTCTGCTTCTCTCTGGCCTTCAGTCCTTTCCAGTCCTGGTTCTCTGGCTTGGGGATGTCAGCCAGCAAACCCTTCTTGCTGCTGTTCTGCCTCCAGCCCTCTGCCAGGATCCACTTTCTCACTCTGGCACCTCTCCTCTCCTGTTCTTCCAGGCTGAGCCAGTCTGCTCTGACCTTCCTGATCGATTTACAGCCCCTGCTCCACTGTCTTAATTGGTCCAGCTAGGAGCACCTGGATGGGAACAGGACAATCCAGTCCAGTTTCATTTAATGGGCCAGCTACCCTGTTACCAGGGTCATGGAAAGAAAAAGGCCCATGATGCCCTTAATAAATTCCTGTATCTGTCAGTACAATAACTGAACCTACTGGGAGTGCCTGTCAGCCCATCTTATAGCTGCTGCTTCCTTTCAGACTCCAAAGAGAAAAGAAAGTGATAAGTTGCTCATTTGACCCAGTTCCTTCCCTTTCTTTGCTTTCTTTTCCTTTGTCTCACAAAGCTATCTGGAAAGACCACAAATTACAGGATGGAAAGACTAGATATGCTAATCAGAAGACTCCAAGAACTGATTAAATTGCACTGAAATTCAAGGTGTGGCTGAGATCAGACTAAAATCTTAATACCTAACAAGCAGGGAATGTGGCAGCCTGTTCAAAAATCTGCAGTGCATCAAGAAAATTATGTGAAAACTACGACAACCTAGCCATAAATCTAATAATGCTTGGCTCTTTTATGTCTCAGGAGGGGAGAGTGAAGTTCTGCTTGATTATTCAGTGTGTATGCATATACACGTCTCTGTTTATGGATGCACATCCTGGGAAACTCATCCTTGGAAATGTAGCTAAAATAAAAGCTTTTGATTCCGATCAAACTTGAAAAACATAGAGGGCACAGCTAACTATGTTCAGGGAATGTAGAGGGGTACTCGTTGCCAAGAAGGCATCAGATTTGGCTGCAAAATTGAGCATGCCATGAAATTTTGATGCCAAACCCATTAACTTCATCACATTTCCATGTAAATCATAGTCTTTCAAAGACTTCACAGTTTGATTTCCTGGTGTTTCCAAATTCCTCTGCCCTAAAGCAGATTTGTCAGTGATTTAATCAAAATGTTGTGCATAGTATCAGTGATGAAGTGAGAGTCTAATTTGCAAGCAGTCACCTTTTTACCTGTTGCATAATGCAGATCTTATTGTTTTATTCCTTTGAAACTCAAGCTTCTCTGATGAGCTTTGATTTTATTAAATCCCACATTTAAAACAGCTCTGTTATGACAGAGCTTGGCTGCACTCGGAAGTCTGAAGTTTAATTACTGAGACTATGTACCATCTCCACAGGGATGTTTTAGGTTGGATTTTATAGTCCCTGTAACTATGATTTTACTTCAGAGTTGTGAAGGGAAATTGCAGTGGGGAGAATTCTCCTTCCGAAGAGAGAGGGCTATTCCAGATCGTAGACCAGTGGGAAAGGAACATTACAATTCTGCTTGATGACTCTGTAATGAACGTTAGATGGTTACCTGTGATCCCTTTAATCCTGAGCTCCACATAGCTGACCCTGTTCAGCCCCTACCCCTGTGGGTAAAGAAGTTGCTGGAGAAATCAGAGTGCACTAATGCAGACTAAAGCAGAGTCAATGCTACTGCAGCTAGAGGCCGGAAACCTGTCCTCTTGACGGATATGTGCCGGGGGAGCTGAAAATAAAGTGGCAGATGGCTGCTGGGGAGGGAAAGAGAGCGTTAGAGAACATCAGCCAGACCAATGAACCACTTTCCCTGAAGTGCCATGTGAGTCTCTTTGGGATGAGGATTTTGGCAGGAGGGTTCAGTCTTTTTGTAACTGACTTGGTTCCTCTCTCTTCCCTGTGGTGACATTCCTACATTCAGTCAAGGCATCAGCAAGGACAAGGACTAAAGGTGTTGCTTCTGTACACCCAAACTCCCAGCCCTGGACTTCACATCAGTTGTATAATTCCAGGGACATACTGGGACCTTGGCCACTGTGAAAAGGTCCTTCTCGCCAGCCCCTTAACAAGTCCTTGCTCAGCAGCCTGCTCCATACAAAACTGCAGAAATGCTCCTCTCCTTGTTCTGTATCTATGCTTGAATATTAAGGTCATGAATGAAAAATGGCCCTTTCAGTACCACCCGGCAGCTCCAAGAGCTTTGCTGAAACATCATTAACTTGTTTTAATCTAGTTGGTCTGCAAACTAATCAAGAGATTGAAATTAACCCATCTGAACATCCATGAAGGGTAAATACTCGCTTGGAAATGCTCTGAGGATTTTATTTCCATTTAAATCTCCAACTGATTTCCTTTACTAAAATCACTGAGATGAGCCTGTGCACACAGAAATAATCAAGTGGACTTCAGTTTTTATTGTTCGGGATCCCGGGCCTTGTTCTGATACTTGAGTCATCTGCATTCACAGCCGGACACTCGTGTTAGCTCACGGTTGTTCAGTCAAACTGGATTATCCCTAGTGATGTGTTAGGTCTCAACCCAGTGACTCTCTCAGTATTTCCCTCTAGATTACATCACTTTGCAAAATCTCATTAAGATAGATGCAGGGAAGTTTGGTGGAGGTGGATCTGCTTTTAAAACTCTTTAGATGGATGAATCCATCTAGAGTTAGGAGATCAGAATGCAGGTGCTGTTCATATCATTTAAAAATTCTGATATTAAAACTGCAATGAAAATATAAGGACATATTTTAAACCAGGGGTCAGCAACCTTTCTGAAGTTGTGTGCCAAGTCTTCATTTATTCACTCTAATTTAAGGTTTTGCGTGCCAATAATATATCTTAACGTTTTAGAAGGTCTCTTTATAAGTCTTTAATATATAACTAAACTATTGTTGTATGTAAAGTAAATAAGGTTTTTAAAATGCTTAAGAAGCTTCACTTAAAATTAAATTAAAATGCAGAGCCCCCCGGACAGGTGGCTAGAACTCCGGGAGCATGAGTGCCACTGACTGAGATAGAAATTAACCCATCTGAACATCCATGAAGGGTAAATACTCGCTTGGAAATGCTCTGAGGATTTTATTTCCATTTAAATCTCCAACTGATTTCACTTACTAAAATTACTGAGATGAGCACACACAGAAATAATCCCCCTCCTGTTCTAAGCTATATACTAAGGTCATTTTGTTGGTGATAACATGGGATTAGATAACTGTATCTTAGAGATGGCAAAGTACAAGTTGGTCTCCTGAACTGAAAGTGTTGTATGAAATGTTTTGCTTCTGAAGAGACCTGTTGGCATGGGATCCCCATAAGACATTTATACAGAATGAGAACTGATCATGTCAGGAGATTTCTCTGGGAGTTTTGTTTCTGAGACACCTGTAAGTCATTTCTGCATGTCTGTGATGAAGCCTGGCTCTCAACTTGGCATTGCCCTTAATTGTTTTCCTCTTGTGCCCTATTATGCTTGATTTTGAGGATTCTCTGAATAGATCAGTAGATGTCCTTAGAGGCACCTGATGTTACAGACAAAATACTGGGGCAGAATTCGATACAGCAGAACTCTGTATATATAGATACCATATGATCAGCAAATCATGGGCCAGCTGCTCAGTGGAAGATCTCTCCAAATTCTCCTCCCTTTTGGCTTCCTCTCTCTCTCTCTCAGACAGCAAATTATGTCCTGAAGGCTTGCAGCTGGTGATTTCTGAGTTCTGATCCTTCTTCATGTCCACTATTACTAAGAACTAAAATGTGGTCTCTAAAATCAGATGTTTCTATCCCTTAGCTGACTATTGTGGTGATAATGAATAACACTGCCTTCACATAGTCACAGCTGGTGAAACATTATTTCCTTGAGCACGAAAAGATCTCACTGTTATACAATCAAACACACGACTATCGTGCTTATCCCCACATCCACCCATTCTCTCCGGACATGCTCAATTCTGACTCTGTAAATGAAACACCCCAGAGCTTTTGGTAGTGACCTAGGACCCACTGCAGTCTGTGCTATCACATCATGAGGGCCAGATAGTAGGACTACCGGTGTCAGAGTTAAAGACTAAATTAAAAGCTTAAGTTAAATTCAGTTTCAAAACTTGATAATTCTGCCATCCAATGAGCATCTATTTTCTGTGGACATCCATTCAAAAGAGCCACTGTTTAGTATTTAGGCCCCAAATGTACACTGTCTTCCGTTGATCAAGAGGGTGATCTTGCGGTTTTACAAAACTCTATGCAAATAGAAATGTTTTTGTGCTTTAAAAAAACCAAATCTATTAAAATAGAGTATGGGGGAATTTGAAACTTCCCCGGTTGCTTGCTGGAAATCTGAAATGCAGCTACAAAGGACTATTTCTGGAGAACCAGAAAGTGACCATAAACCGAAAGTAAAGCTTAACAATGTAGTCACAGCTGACCTAAATGTGAAAAGTAAATTAAATATGTAAAATAGTACCAGTTTTAATAATTTCAGTTTTTATCAGTACCACAGAACTGATATTTTGGCTGGCCTGACTCTTACTTGTTTGTTATTTTTATGAAAAAACAATACAAATTTAATTACAATACTTGTTATTTTATTCCATATAGGTTCTTATGCCAGCCTCATTACTGTAGAATCTGAGCTCCTTCCAATAGTGTGACTAATATCTGTCACATGCTGCTTCTTTTATTCTCTCCCCAGGGGAGATGTGTGCAGTGGAGTGTTTTATTTTGGAGTATTTTTAATCTAATAGACAGACACAGGAAGCTGTCTGTATATGTTAGAGACGACGAGGCCAAAGAAATGTACCTTCTACTTGGGGCAGAGGATGAGGGCTGTGAATTCCTGAGGAAGTTCATTCCACAATCGGGGATCGGTCCCCAAGGAAGCTCTGTCTTGTGTACAGACAAGCTTTACCTGTGTTGTAGAAAGTTCCATTGTCCAGAGGAGCAAAAGTGGTGACTGTAGACTTCATCCCAGAACTTTAGGCAATCTTTTAGATACCAGTTAGCTGTATTACCATGTAATAAACCTAATATATAAAAGTAGGTGTTAATAATAATGAAGCAATACCTCCAAGAACAATAGCCCAAACAGTCCCCCAAAGAGACAGATATTAGCCCAATATCAGTTACTGCAAAGTCTTTTGGACATGGGTGCCAGTATTATTTCTTTATTTTGAATACTGACTATATTTGGAAAGACTTGAAATTATTCCTGTTTCTCGTTAGCCTTGCATTCTGGATTGTGGACTGCTATTGAATGCAGTGTGTCCCCCAGATGGTTTCCTAAATAATTCTAGTTACAGATGCTTATAAATTAGCTGTTGATTTGGATTATGTCCTGAGTTCATGATGGCTTCACTCAGTACAACACAGGTGGGACCTCTGAAAGAGCTAGTGGAATATATTCAATGTGCGGATGTTGGTGGAGTGGGCAGAGTGGTTCTTTCACCCTTCTTGTTTGTCCTCAACAACTGAAGAAGGTGGCCTGATGTTTTCAATGAAACACACTCTTTATTAAGAATATTTTAACAAACCTGTCTTCCAGCAGTACTGTATGTTGTTAAAAAGCTTTGGCCACTGAAAATGTTACCAAAAAGTTATTGTCAAAAGACAATCCACTCAAACAGTCTCTGACATTCTTCATTCAGTCCTGGTATTGCCTAGGTACAATACCTCATTTGGCAATTAGCTCACATTGCTTTCCATGTGCCTGGTACTTCTGGACACTTGCACATCCCATGACTAATGAATAGTTACTGTGTTGGGGAGTCTTGTTTTCTCTTAATTATTCAGGTCAAAGACCAAAACATCTACTATGGGGGGGGGGCGGATTTTTGTTCTTGGACTGTAATCTGGATGATTATAGAATATCATGAAGCAAAATCAACAAAGGCTTTCATTTCCCATGAAAACAGGAGGAATTCATTTTCTGATCAGTTAGTGCCACCTGGTGGCCAGTGCCAAAAAAATTCGCATTGGCTGGAAAGAGCCTTAGTGGGACACCTTGCTGTTTGTTTGGAAGCACCTTAAGGAAAGACTCCTCAAAAGATTTAATAAAATAGCGTGTGGGATAAATACCAACTGCCTAACTCTGCTCTGTTTGTTCTCTGCAATTTAGAGGTCTTGCATCAGTGTAACTGAGAGCAGAATTTGGTCTCATTTGTCTAGGGAGTCCATATTTCTTGAGGGTTACCGTTCCTGTCTGCTAGTATCACTTTGACTGCAAAGATGTGAAAGCCAGTGGAATTCTCGACATCCTTTTATAATTTGGCTTTGTTTTTATAATCATAGCTTTGATTGTTTTTTAATTTATGGAACAATATTTTAATCTAAGGATTAATATAGGATCCTAACACTCTTAGGATTTCTTGACAGAGAGACACACCCAGACACACACCCATACCCAGTTGGCCCATGTTTAGCTGGATTGTGTCTAAGCTGTTTATATTCACTAAACAAGTTTATATTCACTAAACAAGTTTTTTATTTTAATAACATCCTATAGAATGTCCCTCTCCTTGAGGGCCTTTAATAGCTGAACTGAGCCTATAGCTTAGACTCTATTCTTGGGGTAGTTTCAGAACTGGCCTCTATGATGTCTCAGGGTGATGCCCAATAGGCATAAAGGTAGAATTGTCACAGATGCTAATGTGATTTGGACCTATTGCAGAGACCAGTGGAGAGAGTCAGTTTCTTTCAGACTTCTTTGGTTTGATTTAGGTAGTCATGGACTCCTCTCTTATTATAATTTATTTCTTCTATGTATGATGCTCAGGGTCCCAAACGCAAGGCATTTCTTTCCTGCCTGGCTTTTACTGCTGTGATTAAAAATCAGAACTTGGGTGTCTAGTAATAAGGCAACTTCTCACTTTTGCTGATACTGTGTTTATATTTGTGCAAAACTGTAAAGGGGAAGGGGCTTAGAAACTGGAATCAGTGGAAGGAGGAAAACATCAGGGCAATGTATAACATTCAAAAGCAACATGTTGTCCAGTCAGTAGTTCACGTGTTTGTAGTCAGCATCAGTGAAAATACAGGGGGAAGAGCAAGATTGAAAAGTTGTCAGTGAAACCTCTACGTTGTATGGTGTGTGCAAAGCTGTGTCTCACAACAGACTGATGAGCATTACGAACATAAGAATGGTCATACTGGATCAGATCAATGGTCCTATTTGCTGACAGTGACCAGTTCTAGATTCATCAGAAAGAATGAACAGAACAGGGCAATTATCAATTTTTTTCATTTTCTGTCGTCTAATCCCACCTTCTGGCAGTCAGAGGTTTAGGGACACTCAGAGCTTAAGCTTGCAGCCCTTACCTGCTTGGCTAATAGCCATTGATGGACCTATTCTCTGTGAACTTATCCAATTCTTTTTTAACCCAATTATGCTTTTAGTGTTCACCACATTACCTGGCAACAATTTCCACAGAGTGACTGTGCACTGTATGAAGTAGTACTTCCTTTGTTTATTTTAAACCAGCTGACTATTAATTTCATTAGGTGAAGCCTGGTTTGTGTATTATGTGAAGGGTAAATAACACTACCTTATTCAATATGGAGTCTGGTAGCACCTTAAAAACTAACAGATTTATTTGGGCATAAGCTTTCGTGGGTAAAAAAACCCACTTCTTCTTCTCTTTACTTTCTCCAATTCTAATGTATCTTTTTGGAGATGGGAAGACCAGAACTGCAGGCAGTATTTCAGATGTGGACATACCATGGATTTATATAGCAGTGTTATCTATATATCGGTTGTATTATCTATCCCTTTCCTAATGGTTCCTAACATGTTACTTGTACACACCATTCGTTTATATTAGGAGTGTGAGCCAAGCCCATGAAACGTGCAGTTTTGGACAACCCTGTTTTTTTCAGTGAAAAATGTAGCATCTTGGCTGTATATGTGGGCCTGTTTGGCCCAAGAGCAATTGGGTACTTGCATATTGTACCCACTGGCACAGCCAGAATGAGTTTTGCTCTCAGTACCTGGATACCATCATGCAGAGCTGTTTGCTCTCCTTTGCTGAGTCCTGGGGAAAATCCCTTTCCAAGGGAGGCTTCAAGGGGTAGCTGCTATGGGCCTGATTCTGTTCTCAGTCATACCTGTGTCAATCAGGAGTGACTCCATTGAGATTGCACTGAAGTAAAACTGGTGTAAGTGCGATGAGTAAGGCCCAGCACTGGCTGCTGGAGAGCTCCAACCCAGCTTCCTAGTGCAGCTCTTCCCAGCCATAGAGCACAGATAGGCCTTCTCTCATGGACGTCCTTTACCACTTCCATCAACTCCTTGTTTTTAAAGTCCCTTCAGCTGATGGGAATTGTAAAGGGGACAACAAAATTTAAAAAATTAGCTTGTTCCTTTTTCTTCCTTATGGCAGACACAGATCTGAAAGTGTTAGTTAATAAAAGCTGGTTTTCTGCTCACTTGCTCTCCCCTCTTTTTCCCCTTTTATTACTCTCTCTGCTCTTACTGGACATCTCCTTGTATGGCTCAGAGAGGTGGGTCAGGAGCTTTCTCATCCCTTACCTGAAGGAAGGGGACTTTGAACCATTAACAAAATGCCTTGTCTTCCAGTTGTCAGTCAGGAGTTTGAATTACCACCAGCTAACTCAAATGGCACCCAATATGTATTCAGAAATTCTGAATAAAAATCATTTTGCCTCCCTCCTCAAGTTCCACTCGTGTTCTTCCAGTAATAAGACAGGAGAGAAGAGCTGAATTTCAAAAATTAAAATTGGGCAAAGCCTCTCTCCTTCATGTCCCCCGCCCCAAACAAACAACCAAACAACCATACTACCTTTCAGGCCTTCCTTATCCATCACAAAGAAGGACACAATACTATTTTTTTTCTTTGCAGTAACCTTTCCTTTGCATGGGGCAATTGAGAGTACGCTATTACCTGTTCATTTCTCTTTCTTGCTGTGAGATTCCCAATTAGACCTCAGCAAACAAAGGATCAGCTGCTGAGTATTTTGTATCAGTGTTCAATAGACCAGGTTCTAGTTCTGTCAAGTTTGGAAGCAATCAAATATATAAATAAGCCAGCCTCAGCTCCATCAACCCTACAGCTCTTCCTATTCTCCCTCATTGTGTGAAGTTTGCAGATTCCCTGCCCTGAAATGAGCTCCCTTGAGCCTTTGTGGATAGACCTCCTCCCCCAGGGAGGCCAGCCTCCAGTTCGGTAATGCTCTAGTGGAATTTTCTATAGATAACGTCCTTGATGGGTAATCCCACCTCTTAGCATAAAACAAATAATTTCTGACATTTTTAATGAGCTCAGAAATTGTAGTTAGAAAGGCCGGTTTTGGATTCGAATCCAAATGATGTGAGGAAATTAGGACTGTTTATGAAGCTCTTCTACAGATCAGGCCTACATTTGGTGTTGAAATAAATCATAAAGTGCTTGGAAGTCTGTCCCTTCAGATGCGGGGACGGGCGGAGCACCATTCTTCAGGCAGGCCTAGTTAGGGAGAGAATTGTCCGAAGAACTCAGAATCCAGAAGCTGGCCTGGGTCTCAGTGGGGTGGCAGAGAGGGAATTCCATTGTTCTCAGGGGGGGCATTCTTGCACGCTGAGCTCTATTGAAAATCTGCTTCACAGAGCAGACAGTGCTGGAAATTTTCCTCTTCACCTGAGTTACAAGACCCAAAGAGTTCAATGCGCTGCACGGCACAGAAGAGGCACTCTATCCCGTTCCTCCTGGCCTGCGTTGTTGGGGGCCCATCCACCTGATGACACGCTCCTCCCTGCACCCAGTGCTGATGAGATGCACATTTGCTGCTGTTCTCAGTTGACAGCTTCTTATGCCAGGTGGAGCAGTCACTGATGAGACAAATCGCGCTCTGGCAACTGAGCTGAGACCAGCGAAATCATTCCACCCGGTTGGGAGAGACGGGTTGGTTCAGACTAGTTTTTACTCTCATTTGTCTTTACTGAGAGATAAGTGCAATAATCCACACTGGAGGTGAGAATGAGCCATACAGATCAGGTCAGGTCCTGAACTGCCCCAAAGTCTTTCCAGGGCCCCAGTTTTATTTTAAGTTTGTCACTAAATATTAAAATATTCACTCAGCTGTAATGACGCACGCTGCTCTGAGGAAAGCCCAGCATCCACAGCTGGGAGTACAGGGCTACTGCTCTTAGGAATCAGCCGTTGCATCCAACTTCCTTCTTTCCCCTGTGATCCTGACACATGGGGCAAAGATGGATGGAGATTATGCCCTGTGACGCTGGCAGCTAGTGGGGGGGTGTAGCCTGCGGTGACATTCCCTACTTGACGTAGGCATGGGTGGGAGCATGAGTGAGGGATGACTGTGCTGGGAACGCCAGGGCCCATCAAACGTGCACAGAGTAATTACTAGCAACAGTGAATGCCGGGTCATGGTGCCATACGTGGAAATAGAAGAAGCCGTGAGATTAGGGTCGATGATTTATTTGAGGTTCTTGGATCAAGCAGGAGCCGGGTTTATGAGAAAAGGGAATCTGTGTCAGGCTATCAGGAGAGAGAATGGTGAGCAGGTGGGAGATGGATTCAACTGGTCTGATTGCACTAGACTAGAGCAAAGGTAGATGACTACTTACAGTGTAACCACCTGAAGAGGTTTAGTGCTGGAGTATCACTATGGGAATTGCAGCGAGATCTTTGACTGGTGAAGCTTTCACCTTCAGATGTGCTGGGTGCTTTTTTTCTTGTGCGGGGTGGGGCTTTCTATAAAAATATTTTTTAAAGTGAAAGCTACAAAATACGTAGGGTAGATGAAACCAGTGGAGTGCTAAATGCCCCTTGGCCTCTGTGTCACAATGAAAAGGTGTGTAAGCCCCTCTTCAGCACTGTCTTGGTACCTGTACAATGTGTGGACAGGAGAGGTACCACACAGACTTCGGACGGTTCTAAAGTTTCTGTTGCATGGGCTCATTTTGCGGTGCTCCTGGTGGGCCAAAGACTAAAGCTACTTGGCAATGCCTCCAGTGAGACCAGAGACTAACTACACTAAGGCTGTGGTAACCACCTTGAATTCACAGATAATTCGGACTCACACGAACAAGTTAAAAACAATAACTAGGAACTATCTATAAAGGTCTGATTGAAGAAAAATATAGAGCCAATAAGAATAGTCACTGATTAAAATAAATGGAGATATTAATAATACCTTTTTATTACTAAAAGCTATGCTGGCAAGCATGCTAGGTCACATGGCCACCAGCCTGCTGACGGTGGGTGGGAGCAGGCAAATTGCCCAGGGGCCTGGGTGATTTAAAAAGGCCTGGGGGGCCTCCAGCTGCTGCTGCTGCTAATTCTTTTCCTCACTAATGTCCCCAGTGAGACTTTATCTCCCTCTCAAATGCCAGCCTGCCATTCCATGAAAAATGCCCTTGTGCTGTGTGTGTCTGAGAAGCAGATAGGAAAGTTAACTGGCATTTCCAGAACCAGAAGTTTGGTCAATTGTGAAATAGTAGCTAAGCAGTTAAAAGTTTTGTTCACTTCTTGTGAGCTAAGTGTAAGAACATTTGTTCTGTTCCTGCCAGCTAATGAGAAAGGGACTGCCTCAGTTATAACAACTTTGTCCTGATGAACATTGATAGACCAAGAAGTCTTAGTAAGATTTACTTTTTATTGCAGTTGAGTATCCTGTAGATTGCTTAGGAGAACAATTGAAGGCCATGATCTCAGGTGCTGTTCTCTGGGCAGTTCTTGAACTTCCAGTGTTAAATGTAAAAGTTGCTGTAGCAGTCAGTAAAGCTGCATAAGTCTCGGTTCCCTAACTTGCCCCGTTGGGCTAGTAATAATCAGGCTTTGTCCCTTCTTGACAGATGGGAAGAATGCATATCCCCGAGTCCATGCTACTCTGTGAGCTAAATTATAAGAAGCATTGCATAGGTATGCAGTGAACACCTTTCCTTTGCCTCATGCCAGTGAGACATCAGGCACTTCCTCTCTGTGCTGAACTCAGGTTTCATGCCACGCCGCCACCAGCCCAGATGGTGTGTGGATGCACCAGGAGCACTGGCAGCCTGAGTGGCGACACAGGTACTTCAACAAACAGTTCCAAAAACATTGAAGAATGTGCTGGTGCTGCAGATTTCATGCTTGTAAGTCTGCAGCAATTTGCCCTTCACTTGGCATGGGGTGATCATCTTGTCATAAGAATAAACGTCCCTTCCATAACAGGTCACAACCAGAGCAAGGCAAAGTGCAAATGTTTGGCTATGATGACGTCCTCCTGGTAGTTGGAATCCCTGGTTGTGCACCTGAAAGGCACATTTAGGTAGGATAAAAGCCAGACATTTAGGGTGTTAGGTCAGGTTTTATCAAACAGAAGAACATGCTCCAGAATGAGGATTTGGGAGCATTCTTCCCTGCAGTAAACAGAGTTCTGGCCTTGTTTATTACAAAATGTCCACCTTTTTCTGGTGACTATTTGGTAAGTTCCAGCAGTGCACGCAACACTTGTCAGAGCAAAAATAAAAATAGCCCCTTCCCTGAAGAGATTCCAGGTTAAAGGACAGGTGGGCAGAACGCAGTCTGAGAAACCAGGCAGGAGAAGAGTTTGGGTATGTATTGAGAGAGGCTCCTGATCTAAATCACTCCTTGAGTGTGTTGTTGGGGCAGAGGGGGATTTAGCATCAGGTGAGTGTTTGGTAGCGTTGTAGAAGAAGTGAGTGCTCTGGTGGGATTTGAATCAGGAAAGAGTGAGCAGGAGGAAACCATTAGTGCATTCCAAGGGGGTGGAATAATGGTCAGATTGAAAGGTGAAGAAGGTAATTTTAGCAGCTGGATTTTGGATGTCCCCAAGGAGGGAAGTTGCTCAAAGAGGCCAGAGAGGAAGAGGGTGCCGTAATCAAAAGGGGATAGGATCAGTGCATAGATTAAAGTTTTCTCTGTCAGGACAGAAAGAAATAGGTGGGTTTTCAATCTTTCGTGGGGAGGATGCTGTAAGATTTGGGGACAGCATGGGTGTTTGGGGAGAGGACAGAGCCATGAAGGACAAGCGCAATGGTCTCAACCCTAGGCGTGTGCTGGGGACGGGGAGTGGGCCTAGTGGCAAAGCCAAAAGTAGCAAAGAAAGGTGGAAGTTGCCGGGATTGAGGGGGAAACTAGGAAGCTGAGTTCTGTCCCTATTTACATTTCCTTTGGCTTCAGAGCTTCCTTTTTGCCGGTTATTTGTTTCCTAATTCACTTCCTTGTGCTGCTGCTGATCAAAGAAAGTCCTGACAGTGCTAATGAATGGGTAGCTATTGAATCAATACTGGAAGGTCATTTTGGTTCTCTCCTTCCCCACAACAGAAATGGCAGATGCTTGGAGGAGTGGCCTCTCCCTCTTCCAGAATAGGTCTGAGGCACTTCTGTGAGCATCTCCCTTTGCAATGCTTAATGCTGAACTTTCCACCAGCCCCACTTCTCTGTTTCTCATAACACCACTCCCTTGTACATCTTTAGCCACTTTGATTCCACTGGTTTCTAACAGGCCATAGAGAGGCAGGGTGTCAGGGAACAGGACACTCACCACTGAAAGACAGATGCTTCTGGACACATTTCACAGCAGCACTTTTTGGAGGGGAAGGGAAGAATATTGGGGTTGTTTGCAGGATTTATTTAAATTATAAATAGGTGCAAAAGGAATCCGCACAGAAATTAAAATTAAAATACTTTGCAGAATTTAGCTGCATCCTTTTTGATTTCCACATTCTGACCTTTTAATCAAATAGGCTTTTAAAGTGGTTTAACTTTTTAAGCCTTTAAGAAAGGGGAGGGACATGTGTTGTTTTTTATTAACCTTTCTTTCACAATGCACCTTTTTTCCTTATAGAAATCTCCTTTCCTGCTGATTCATTATGTGTCGGGAAGCTGAGCGTGACATGTTAAAAGCCATCTTGATGGTATTTGATATTCAGTACTAACAGCTCACCATCTAATAGGAGTTTTTTCTTTAAAAGAGGAGGGAGACAATCTGCATATTGGATGTGCCAAGACAGTAGGTAATTTAAATTAGGCATCCAGAAATTCTCTGCTTTCAATCTGTCACCCTTCACTGGCTTTTCATTTTATAACCTTCCTAACATAAGGGGGAGTATAAGCACCAGAAGAGTCACAGCACCTGGATAGAATCTGAAGCTGGAACCTTGCTCAGTCAGCAAGTGCAAAGCTAGCGATGGAACTTTTCCACTAAATGCCACTTGTCAGCAGAAGCCTGAAGCCTCATTGGCTCCTCCAAGAGCTAAAGGTCAGAAAATGCAGCCAATGAGATCCCAGAGACGCATGTAGCCCCTTGATATGATGTTGTCAGACTATGAAACTTGGATGTTCCCCGGAAAAGCTCAGTGTTTGGAAATCTCACTTGGGAATGCTATAGATATGTTCAAGATCAAAATCTTCAGCTCTTGCCTGCTTCCTGCAATAGATCCATGCTGAGTTTATTGTAATGGAAGAATCTGAAATAATAGGCTACCATATGTATTCAGCTATAAAGCTATCTGTGTTCCTTAGCTTGCAGCTCACAACTTGCTTGATTCAGGCTTCAGACAAATCATTATCTATATATAAACCATGAGACATGATACAGTTATCAGACTTGCACCCTGTAATACCTTGCTCATCACTGGATTTAGCAGCAGTAGGGAGCAACCCCACACAGTTCTGCAAAGCAGATCTTTCTATGGGCAGCAGTATACACACACTTCACTGCCAACGCAAGGAATTGTGGGAGAAACTGAAAATATCCCACTGTAAAATAAATCTCTCAATATAACTACAGAGCAGGAACTTTATATAAATGTAGAAAAATCCTCAGACATCGAGGCATACAAGTGTACCCGTACCTCGACGATTGACCAAAGGACACTCACGGGCTCAAGTTCAGCAAACGCTGGCACAGTTCGAGCCACATTTCAGGTGCTGGATCCGTTAATAAACAAACAGAAACCAGCATTGGTCCTGGTGCAGAGAAGAGCGTTTATTGGGGCAGTGCTTGACTCTGCCAAGTCCTACCTTGCGGAGGCCACATTCTGAACTATGTCCAATCTAACTGCCCAGGTCACAGCTCACCCATTTATGACTGCCCAGGTGTGCCCCAAGCTGTACCTGCATGGTGCAGTATGCATGGCTATGCCTCATACCCCTTCAGATGGGCTGGCGTCAGTCTACTCACCGGGCACCACTTGGACTTGTTCTCATGATTTCCTTGCCTGTCTTATCTTCTCTGACTTTGTGGAGAGACCCACGTTCTGTAATGAAGAGGGTTCCTTTCACTGCCCCCATCCGACAGTAACCTTAGTTTGGACCCCTCAAATCTGGGGTGTGGGAACCACTTAGGCAGACTCAGGACCCAGAGTCTCTGGTCCCAGGAAGAACTCTCCATGCGTGTAAACATCAGGGTACTTAGGGCTTGGCCTGCCAGTTGTTTCTTCCCCCGCTCTCAGTCAAGGTCATGCTGGTCTTGACGGACAACACGACCTTGATGTTTCACGTCAACAAGCAAGGGCGCACTTGATCCTCACCCTTGTCAAGCAGCCCTCTGACTGTGGGACTTCTACGTGAAGCATGTCATTCATCTTAAGGTGTCGCACCACTCAGGAGACTGGACTGCTTTGGCAGATCACCTCAGCAGGTCCTTTTACTCTCGCCCCAGTGATCTCTTCACCTGGAGGTCACTAGTATTATCTTCTAGAAGTGGGGACTCACCTGATGGAGCTGTTCACCACCAGACAGAGCAGCAAATGCCCTCGCTTCTGTTCTATGCATGGACTCTGTGAGGCCTCCTTTTGCAATGCCTTCTCACTCTTGTGGGAAGTCAGCCTGTTGTCTGCCTTCCCACCAATCCCCTTGGTTCACAAGGTCTTCTAAAGATCGAGAGGAAAAAGGCGAAGGTTTTCAGGATAGCTCCAGCATAGCCATGCCAGCACTGGTTCTTCAGGCTTCTAGACCTCTCAGGGGCAGCTCCACTAGCTCTCTCAACCTCGCCAGTTGCCTCACCTGAATCTTGCTCCCTATGCTTGACAGCATGGCTGCTCCATGGCTGAATCCTGAGAAGCAGGCCTGCTCGAATCAGGTTCCGACAACTCTTGTGAGGTTGCAGAAAACTTCCCACCAGGGCCACCTAGTTGGCTAAATGGAAACATTTCACTTGTTGGGCCCTGAATGGAATCTTTCTCCATATTGGTCTTCCCTGCAGTCCGTCTTAGACTATCTCCTCCATCTGAAACATCAAGGTTTGGCTCTATCATCTGTTAAGGTTCACTAGGCAGCCATCTTGGTCTTCCGTCCTCCAGTATAAGGCAGGTCAGTCTTCTCCCACTAGAAGATGATGGTCAGGTTCCTTAAAGCTTTGGAAAAACTCTACTTGCAGGTTCGCAACCCGATTTCCCATATGGGACTTAAATCTTGTCCTGTCAAAACTCATGCCTCCCCCACTTCAAGTCATTGGCATCTTGTTCCTTACTGCTCCTCTCTTGGAAAGTTGCTTTCCTGGTGGCGATCACTTTGGCCAGAAGAATCTCCAAGATCAAGCTCCTGACATCAGAAACTCCTTATACGGTGTTCTTCAAGGATATGGTTCAGCTGCACCCCCACCCAGCTTTCTTACCAAATGTAGTGTAGCAATTCCATAACAATCAGGAACTTTTTCTGCCTGTCTTCTTTCCAAAGCATCCCACAGCACTGATGAGGAACATACATTAGAGGTCAGGCAAGCCCTGGCCTTCCGTATCAAGAGGACTAAGCCCTTCTGCAAGTCTACGCAACTTTTTGTTGCAGTAGCGGAGAGAATGAAAGGACTACCAGTGTCCTCCCAAAGGATCTCGTCCTGGATAACCGCCTGCTTCTAACCTTGCTACAAACAGGCGAAGGTTCCGCCTGCGGCCATTGTGACTGCCCAGGCTGCAGCAGCAGCAGCGTTCCTTGTGCAGATACCAATCCAGGATTTCTGCACAGCTGCCACATGGTCCTCGGTTCACACCTTCACATCCCACTACGGCATCACACAACAGTTTCAGTGCCAGTATCCGGAGAGCAGCGCTGCAATCAACACGTCCATGAATTCCGAACCCACCTCCGGGGACACTGCTTGAGAGTCACCAGCATTGAGTGGACATGAGCAAGCAAAGAAGAAAAAATGGTTAATAACCTTCCATAACTGTTCTTCAAAATGTGTTGCTTGTGTCTATTCCACGACTCTCCCCTCCCCCACCCCTTCCCTGCCTAAGGCTCTGGGGGCTTGGATCTGCAAGAAGCCTTCTTTGCTGGAGTGTCCCAGAGTGCTCAGCACCTTTATGGACCAGACCTAGTGCTTGAACCAAAAATTGCGGAAGCTGAATGGACAAAGTTAAGGGGAAAAAACTGTGATTCACCTTGCAAATGATCTTGCCAACATATAAGGCTTCTGAGAAACTAAAAACACATTCCAGAGCACACAAGGAACATTAAACAAAAAATATATAGCAGAAGAAGGCATAGAGAAGTACTAGAGGAGATAAAATGAAAATAACTTTTATAAAATACCTTTCTCTGGCATATTTCACTGAAAGTAGCTTCTCATTTTGTTAGGTTGAGAAAAACCATTTTATCTGAGATTCTGCACCTGAAAAATTCCAGGATGAAGCTATAATTCTAAGAGCTAGTTTCTGTGTCAATAATTCAGCCCTCTCATTGGCCTGACTAGCACAATAGCCAAGGGAAGCTCACCAAAAAAGCTGCCCTCAACTTTTCTACAAATGACTTAAAATTTCCTATTGCATTAGTAAATTGTTGCTTGGTAATTTTAAATAAAACTATTTAACTCCACTTTCACATTATGCAGTCAGAAGATAGCAGAATGCTGCTCTAGAACTTGTGCAATTATTTGAATCAAACACAGATACTGCCATCCCCTATCTTTACCGCTTACTAGTTTCTAATAACTGTTAAATACACTATCAGGGGAGTTCTCACCACTATCCATTTCCTCCTGATGTCTTTTTTTCTCCTTGGTGTGTGTTCACTGGTTTATTACAGAAAACTTGCTCATGGGATTAGGACGAAACCACTGTACAAATGCCATGGAGTTTGCAGACAGATGACTGCAAAGAAGGTGGATAAAATTTGCGACTTTATTCCCCGAACCAGGTCTTTGTTACACCATAGTTGTTCCTGTTGGGTAGTGCACTTGTATCAGGTGTTTTAAGCTATTTAAATACATAGCTTACTAGGCAATTATCTTCGCCAGTTCTTCTGGAGCTGTATCAGTGGTGCTGTACATTCATCTTAACTCTCTCTCTCTTTCTCTCTCTCTCTCTCTCTCTCTCTGAGTAGTTAAATAGAGAGCTAGCCAGATACTGCACGAGCTACTCTGGAACACTAGGGATCCTATAGAGATATCTGTGAGGTGGTGAGGCATTAGAGAAGGGGACTGTAAGTCAGGGTCCCTTGGTTATATGCCTGGCTCTGCCACTAACCTTCTGTATTATCTTGGGTAAGTCACTTAACCACTGGGGCTCACTTTTTAAAAATGGGAGTAATTATACCTACCTTGCGGGCTGGTTGTGAGGCCTAATCCATGCATTGCTGGTTAAAGCACTGTGAGATTCTGGAGTTGAAGAGACTAGAAAATGGTAAAATATTAATTAATCTTCTTTACTATTACCCTGCAGCTCTCGCAGCCTTGTGAAGCAGAGATTAGTGCTCGATGATTTGCTGCTGTGCTCTGACTAGCCTCTGATGGATGTTTTCTGCTGTTCTCTCCACAGTTCATGGCATTAAGTGGACATGCAGCAATGGAAACAGCAGTTCAGGGTTCTCTGTGGAGCAGCTTGTACAGCAGATCCTTGATAGTCACCAGACCAAACCACAGCCTCGGACGCACAATTGTCTCTGCACCGGCAACTTGGGTGAGTAGCTGATTATGGTAGAGAGCAGACAAAAGGGCTAAGTCCCCTTCTACATCTGAACTCAAACGCATGCCAAGAAGCCCATCTGCATACAGAGATCCACTTCCGTTTCTGATTTCCTGTGACTGGAACTTGTGAGCCACTGCTGATCTCTTTAAATCGGAGACAACATAGAGAACACTAAATGGGATCTTCACATATTTTTCTGTAGTTCAACAGGGCAGCAAATTACGCTCTTCAAGGTGACTGCTGATCTCAGTCTAGGTGTTTTCTGGAAAGGATTTTCCAGGCCTCTGAATGTGGATTTGGGAGTCCTACTATATTACTAAATATTTCTATCACATGAGAATTAACCTTTTAGCAAAGTAAAATGACCCTTATTTGATGGAATAAAAATTATGCTAGAATAAAATCCACACTGGGCAGCTGAGTAAAAGTCTCTGGGAAAATCCATAAAGAAGATGTTATCTGCTATGAAATGCTGGAGTTCTTTCTATTTCCTTTTTATCTTCAGAAGCTCTCAGATGGCAGCTTAAATCTAGGCTCAGTGTATTCTTTGTTACTTGACCATTACAAATATTTTGCCACAAATTTTGAGATACAGTTAATCCAGGAGTAACTGATGAACCCTCAAATATATTAAAGATGCAACGTGGGTTTTTGAAAAATATGGACACTCAGAATTTATCAGTGCCCTTTACTGGCAGCTTCCTCTAGAAAGCATGTTGTGTCCTGGAGCTTGCTCAAATTGTTTTGCTTACACTCTTTGAGTACCATAAACCTTACAGTGCACTGTATGCCCATGGGGCATTTCAAATGATTAATTACAAGATAACAAAGTGTGAAAATAGTCCTCAGATTTTTTTAGTGTTGATGGAAATAGTGAATGAAAAATCCCTTCCTGTTGAGAAGAGTTCTGCTTTACTGAGATTGCCTGAAAGAGCTAGGAAAGGTACATCCTCTCTCGTATTAGTGCTTTATAATAAGAAGTGAGAATCTGAATGATTTACTTTTCCAACTCATCTGCCTCATCCTTACCCCTTTTTGCTGCTTTGGTCAAATAAAATGTACAATAAATGAATTAGTCTTCAGAGAAATTTGTCAAAGAAAAATACCGTCTGTGCTTCAGGTTTTTTTCCCTCCAGTAGTCTTATACACTCAAGATTTAAGTAAGACTGATGACCTCTGAAATACCTAGGTTTGGATTAAAATTCAACCCCTAAGGATCAGCACTTGATCCAGGCTTGCAGATCTGAACATGAATTCTCTTATTCTTCCCTTTGATGTTTTGTCTTATGCGAGTCTGCTGCTTGCTTTGTAACATAACAGTATCACTTTGCTTTACAGCAGCTTGCATCCTGACACACACATCCCCAATTTATTACAGTTGCACTCAAAGATTGCAACTTGGAAGCCTCTCTCTAGTTCTTGTTCAGCTCTGTTCCTAAGAAAATGGAGCGATTTACTATTGCATTTAGTTTCGAAAGACTTGTTCTGAACTACTTTAGGTGACCTGATTCAGATCTTGCACATATAATAGAGAAGTTCCCCTTCAAGGGCAAGGAACAAAAAGATTTAGCAAATTATAGCAGCTACCCAGCCACTTTATGATACCCAGAAGAAGGAAGTTGTAATTGTAGCCATTAGCTATGAGGAGAAGGTTTCTTTACCCATTAGGTCATTACACTGTACAATAATTAAGGTTCTTTCCTCATTCTGGGAAAATTGAATCAATTAGAGGAAGAAATATCAAAAATTCATGGGCCTTTCTTCTCAGAAAAAGCAGCCTCTGTGCCAGATTTTGTGGTGAAAAGACAGTCACCAAGAGAATCGTTTACTCCAGCCAGCTTAATTTTGCAGCTCCCGGAAACAAGTGATATTCATCCCATGACAGGCAAATAAAGGCATGACCGGGCTAACCTTCTAGCCAGAATTGTCTTCTAGTGACCTTCCCTCATTGGTTTTTCATCCTGTCTGGTACTAATCACCAATGTACAAAATCTTTCAAGCTCCAAAATGTTTTAACTGTCAGCCTCTGAACTGAATGCAACTGATGCAACAGGCTACATATTACAGTATTTCTGGGAGGGGAAAGCTTTCTCTATTCTAATTTACTTTCTCTTTAATAATTTGGTCAACCACTGTAATTGGATAAGATAATATGAAAAATAACATAGCTGGCTGGATGATGTAGGGAACAGAAGTGGGAGACGGAGTCTTTCAATCTAGATCATCATTTGGAACTCAGTCCACATGAGCAGATACCAAGCCAGCTAACAGATGGCCTGTGTGAAATGGGTCGTGTTGCTTGTGTTCGAGGGAGGTTGGGAGAGAGTCTCTTCCTAGTTCGTAATGAAATGTGGCCCACATCACACTGATCCATCACCACAGCTGGCAATGAGAGGGGCCTGTCTCAACACTCTAAACAGTGCGACTTGGGCGCAGAGCCTAAGCTCCCTCCTCCTTTCTAGAGGGGGTGTGATCAGGGCAGGGGTGACGCTGGCAATGAGTGCTGTGTGTTTCTGGAGGGAAGGGGAAGGTGGTGTGCCTTGCTGCCATTGCACATAGCAGATCTGTTCATGGATGAGAAAGGAAGTTCAGTTTTCAAAGCTGTCAATCTGACACTGGCAAGAAATTAACTTTATTTAAAATCTGTCTGTCTCTCACACACTCACATTCACTCTCTCTCTCTCTCTCTCTCTCTCTCGTTGTCTCATGCCATAATTGGAAAATAGCACAATTAATATGATCTTCATTTATTAGTTCATTAATTACACACACTGTTTGTGTTTTGGAACAGGAGCAGGTAGCAGTGTGCATCACAAGTGTAACAGTGCCAAACATCGCATCATATCACCAAAGGTCGAACCAAGGACAGGTGGGTACAGCACTCACTCAGAGGTACAAAATAATGATGTCTCTGAAGGCAAGAATGAGCACAGTCATGGCAAGACCTCCAGCCGGGAGAAGAGGAACGGCAAAGTGGCAAAACCTGTGTTGCTCCATCAAAACAGTACTGAGGTCTCTTCCACCAATCAGGTGGAAGTTCCTGACACTACCCAGAATTCTCCTGTGTCCATCAGCAGTGGATTAAATAGCGACCCTGATATGGCTGATAGCCCCGTAGTCACTGGTGTCTCCAGCATGGCTGTTGCCTCGGTGATGGGAAGTTTATCGCAAAGTGCCACAGTATTTATGTCAGAAGTCACCAGTGAAGCCGTGTATACCATGTCACCCACCGCTGGCCCAAATCAACACCTCCTATCCTCAGATGCCGCTGCACAAGGACTGGTACTGGCTGTGAGCTCAGATGGCCACAAGTTTGCTTTTCCTACACCAGGCAGTTCAGAGAGTTTGTCTATGTTGCCCACCAATGTCTCTGACGAGCTTGTGCTCTCTACAACTCTGGATGGTAGCAGGAAAATTCCAGAAACCACCATGAATTTTGACCCAGACTGTTTTCTTAATAATCCCAAGCAGGGACAGACTTATGGTGGAGGAGGCCTAAAAGGAGACAGCATTAGTACCAACATAAGACAGTCGCCCACAGCAGAACGGGGGTTCAATTTCAGTGCGGCCCTAACTAAAGAGATTAAAACTGAGGACACTTCTTTTGAACAACAGATGTCCAAAGAAGCGTTTTCCTCCACTTCTGCATCTAATTCTCTCACCCTTACTACAGGGTCAGGTCTGCTTCCATCTGGAGGCGGTCTGAGCCCAAGTACCACCTTGGAGCAAATGGACTTCAGTGCCATTGACTCCAACAAGGACTATTCTTCCAGTTTCAACCAGACAGTCCAGAGTCCTCATGTTCACCAGACCCCTTCCCCTAGCTTCTTTCTGCAGGATGCCAGCAAACCTCTCCCTCTTGAACAAAACACCCATAACAACTTGAATGACACAAGTGGCTCTTTTGTGAACACTTTAGGAATCCCCAATGTGAAAACAGAATCCTCCCAAACAGCCTCTAATTGCAATGGCACAGTGGAAACTAGAATAGAGTCCACCTCTTCTCTCCAGCTCATGCAGTTCCAAGCAAACTTCCAGGCTATGACTGCAGAAGCTGAAGTTCCCATGGAGACCTCCCAGCAGGCAGAAGGGAATGAAAATCTTCTTAAATCAGGGGATCTTCAAGCTTGTAGCACAGAGCACTACATGCAGCCCGAGGCCAATGGTGGTATCAGGAATGGGAATAATCTCCCTATTCTCCAAGGAAATATGGTGCAAGGACTCTACCCAGTGGCCCATCCCAGCTTAAACAACTCCTCCAACATGGAGCTTAATTTGGACCATTTTGACATCTCCTTCAGCAACCAGTTTTCAGATCTTATTAATGATTTCATATCAGTAGAAGGTGGGAGTAATACCATCTATGGGCACCAGCTGGTGTCAGGTGACAGCGCCGGGCTATCTCAGCCTGAAGATGGCAACAGAGCAACCTACAACCAGGCTGAAATGTGCATTCCTTGCTGCAGCCCTCAGCAAGCCAGCATGCAGCTCAGCAGTGCGGAGAACGGAGCCAGCACCATGGCATACATGCACGTTGCTGAGGTGGTCTCCGCAGCCGCAGCACAAGGCACCTTGGGGATGTTGCAGCAGAGCGGGCGCTTGTTCATGGTGACAGATTACTCACCAGAGTGGTCTTACCCTGAGGTAAGCTTCCAGCTTTTATTCGTTAACAATTACTCACCCGTCTCTAATTCCTTAGTTAATAAGGGCTCCAGGAACCCTCTTGTTTAAACTTTGACAAGGCTTTTAAATATCTCCTCTTAGAAATAAGGGCATTTGAGGTCATTTCCATGTCTGAGTGATCTTTTTATTAAGCACTTCCTCACCCTGACAAGGCTTCTTTCCTCACTTACGAAGCACGAGAACAGAAATGTTTTGTTTCACTAGAAAGCAAAGTATCCCCAATGTGACGCCTTCCCAGTGTTGCCTAGTTTATTTAGAAAAGTTGTGCCAACTGCACATTTAAATCTCTAATGGGTTTTAATGTTGCCAATAGCTAAATATCTAGCCAGGAATTCCTTTATTAGGTTCAATAGATAACTTGGTTTCATACCTTATATAGGTACAATCACTTGCACTACAGACTGGAAATGCCAGCAACACAAACTCCTATTTACAAGAAAAACCTTACTGTTGGATGAAAAATATTCAGCCTTGACTATTATAATGAATAGACATAATCAAACTGGTCAGGTGTAACAAGAAATTGCCCTTTAGTTGTTTCCGAAGCCTGGACCTAGAAAATGTTCTTATGGGTTCATTACTGAGTTCAAGAAAAATCAGCTGTGCTCTAATTGTTCAGCACTGTCTGGTGAATTGTATGTCAATTTTTGCATGTCCATTGTGTCTGTGATCTAAAACCGCTAGAGTGCAGCTAGACTCTGAAATCTCTTGATATGGAATTGTGAGCGGGCAGGAGGGAACCACATCTGGGGTGAGGAGCAGAGCAGTTTACCTATCTGTCAGTGAAATGGCCATCTGATGACTCCAAGACAAAGCTGTTAAGGGAACAGGTAATGGATTACTTTCCTAAAGCCTTAGAATCGCACCTGTCCGGTAAGAAGGGATTCAGTCTAATACAGGAGCATTCCTCCTTCAGAAAAGGAGGAGCTTTATGATTGCAGACTGTGTGAGGGTTCAGTCAACATTAAATAGATGGCTACTTTGGGGAACTGTCACATGCCATTCAGTCACACTTCTTCTTAACCCAGCCAGTTTCCATCCTGAGAACGGCCAATAGTGGCAGTCCAGCTACATGCATAATACAAATGTAATCAGCCACATATTACAGTTCAGCCCCGGTGCTGTACAGTATGTCACAACTATTGCTAAGGAAATCTGGAACTTTCTAGCATAGGAGATGGATGCCTGTCAAGGCCTGAGGACACACCTCAAGTAATGGGGGTTTGGAATAACTCGATTTCTGGGATACACTAATCAGCAATTGGTCACTGATTACCTACCATGTACTATTAGTGGTAATTTACCATCAACTGGTCCCTAGAGAGAGATTGGAAATCCAGCATGTTTGTATCTGGGTGGGGTTTTTATTCTCTAAGAATCATCCCTCATAGCGGGATAAAAAGCTGATGTGGCAGGGCCTGTGGTGAATATTACTGGTATTTTTAAAAACCTGGTTATTTATTGGTTTAATACTGTACAAAAGCACCATAACACGTGTAGCAACTAAACCCCTCTGAAAATCAATGCCAATAAATAAAAGCATCTGTCCTTTTGTTTATCTTTAACCCACAGGTAAATAGCTCAGCTTCCATGGGAAGTGTTTCCTTTCCGTGCTAACAAACAGTAACAGAGTTTTAGCCCCCTATTTTGAGGGCCAGGCCTGGCAGACAGCTCCCAAAATACATTTGTCCCTCCCTTGTAAGCTCCGTCATCATGTTCCCATTGTGATGAGAGCTGCCAGCTGTGCATTTTACCAAAGGGAATCAGTGTGGACGTACCTTGCACAGGAGAGTAGGGGGTAGGTTGAAGATCCCATGGTCTGATGCAGGCAGGAGCGAGAGGCCAGGCCCAGGCAGTTATGCCAGAGGAAAGTGTTTTATTAAGAATAACATCCAGTGAATCCGAGAGTCAGAACTGCTACCTACTGTAGTGAGACCTGCACCTGCACAGCTCACCTGCGTTAACTTCATGAACATTTATTAATACTGAAGAGCCTCATGGTCCTTAGCCATAAACTATAGTGGTGGACAGGGAGCCTACCTGAAACTCTGAGCCTGCTGGCAGAATTATTCTACCTTGCTGAAAAGACTCTCTTGTGATATATTGTTGCTTCTTTTCTGAATCTTCATTTTCTTTTTGTTATTTCCTGTGATGTTAGACTTGTCCTTTTGGGTTTTTTGGCTCTGAACTGGCCCTTTCCCTTCATTTTGATTTCCTTCTCCTCGATTTCCCCATTCTTTAGTTCAGACCTGACCTGAGGAGACAACTAGCCATCCAGAATTTCTTGACATAAGTGACCAAGCAGACTGTTCTCTTCTGCACCTTTGGATTTGTCAATGGTGTTACTATACATCTCATTGTGGACCCCAGTTTGGACCATATGAGGTCTTGGTCTATGAAAAGGAAGCTCATTCTCCTTGACTTCTGCAACAACAGTCTGCAGAGCTGTCTGATGAGCTAGAACTTCTAAATGCAGAGTGTAACCATTGTCTTTGCTGGTAGACTCCAGTTCGCATTCCCCAATGAGCTAACTTTGTTTTCACCTGCCACAGGTTCCATGCTCTTGGTGACTGTCAGATCTTTTACATTTGCTGCTGAATCCACTGCTATGATTACACTTTTCAGGGAGCTGCTCTGGTTGGGTGCTCTCCACCTAGTGGTAGAGGTGGAACTTTGTTCTCAGCACAACAGCGATCAGACATTGGCAGCTCTGTCACTGTGTCTAGTGTGAGCCTCGTCTTTTTCCCCAGGTTTTTTTTTCTACAGAGGAATTTCATTCATTCTTGCTTTCTCTTGCTGTCGCCATGTTCTGTTCTCTTGATGGAAGTGAGAACAAGGGGAAGGTAGCTTTGGGCACTGTCATGTGCCAGGCAGGAGCCAGGCACACACAGAGGCCCAGGTAGTCACACCACATGGGAAAGTCCTTCCGTACTAAACCCAGCATGAGCAATAGTCATCACAACCGTCAAGCATAATAGATCTAACTCTAAGGGTACGTCTACACTGCAGTGTAAGCCCAGGTTAGTAGAACGCGAGTTTGCAGACCCCAGGTTTGTTAACCTAGGGCTTGGGCGTCGCAGCTACGCTCCTTTGTAACCCCAGGTTAGGAATTGTTGAACCCTGGGTCAACCAGCATTATACAGGCCTGAATCTAACCTTCCCTATACCAGACAGCCTCACGCCCTTCCAAAATATGGCCACTCAGACCCTCTGTTCAAGTGCAGTGTGGGAAAACTTGACAACCCAGGGGACAAATAAAGGCACCCGGGGGATTGTGGGATACTTTTGGTGGACTCCAAGGCACGAGTCCAGTGGGACTGTGTTTATACTGTGAACCAATAGGGCTTGAACCCTGGGTCCCAGCTTGACTCGGGATAGGACCCTCCACACCTGCGGGGTCCTGGGGCCCTGGGTCCAAGCCTGGTTTGTATGTAGATGGGCGGATGGTTAGGCTTGAGCCTGAGCTTACGCTGAATAGTCGACATATCCAGCTACCCCTGCACGGGCATTAGGAACAATTCCTGTCTGTCATCTCCTGTCCTGGCAGCAGCACTAGTAACCACCTCACAGGACGCTGCAGCCTTTCAAAAGGATATGTTGTACCAGTACTCAGCACAGCATCTCTAGGCACTGCCACCAGGGATGTGCAACCCTCAGCACCATACCAAGGGCTTATTGTATACGTGAAGAACATGGAAATCCTTAGCGCATTCGCCCCATTGCGTGTTCTGAGCATTTCCTCCATTCTTTCAGCTCAAGCCCCTCATGCCCTGATCCACGTGTCCCCTGTTTTCATTTCTTCCGGGAGGATTTCTATGGATTTCACATCTCAGAAGGTTCATTGTTCACCTTTGTCTGAGCTGGAGAAAGGCCAACATTCCTTTCTGCACCTGCTCTCCATACTGACAGACTGACTCTCCTCTCGGCTTATGTAGAGGGCCTAAAAGCTCTAAAAGCTCATCTCTTTTTCATTGCAAATCCTTCTTTTTTTAGCTGCTGTCATGGAAACCTTTTTGTTATCTAATTGATTCACTAAACCACCAGTGAGCTCTCTTCCTCTCACAGAATTTGATGTTGTTTTCCTTTGAATGATCCTCTAAGTTTGATTATTCTATGGCCAGAATCACTGGGGACCAGTTTTCAAATATAATGTTGGGTCCAGGATTTCCTCTTAATTAGGTAGATCCAAAGCTGGAGTGTGTGATCACAAATCTTGGTTCCCAAGGAGCTCAAAACATCACCTCAGATGTTAATTTTCTTACTGCTATACAATATTTGTTATATACAACTGCTGAGATGTAGAGAGAATTTTTTTCCTGCATTTGTACCCACTGGTAAGAGGCCCCAAATTGCTATTCTATTGCTGCTCTGCTGCTTTTCCCATGTTCCAGATTTGTAGGGATTCCAGACAGTTCATTGCAGAGTTCACCTTCTTGAATAATTCTAGCACAAAGCTGTCAAGAATCTCCCTTTTCTCTGTTCCTGAGGACATTCAGAAAGCAACCCATTAGCAATTTGTCATTCAAAGAGTGAGAAAAGCCATACAATTAACTTTCTGTATCTTCAAAACATACTCTGCTTTGATGCATCAGGATCTTAGGAATCTAGGAGTGTTGGGTTCATCGCAATAATCATTTTAGTTTTGTTTTACCATTCAGTTTGCAATTAATATTTGCTTGGAAATGAGTTTGCACAGACACTGAAATGACCGTGCTTCAATGTGTGTGGTAGGATTTGCCTTGTTTGGATTCTCAGTGGAGTTGGAAGAGTTGCCAAGGTGAAAATCATTTTTCCTGAAACACAAATTGCCTGCACCAAGTTTTCATAATAAATGTTTCTATTGGCCTAACACAATAGAAAAACTGCGTTGCTGTCACGGCCCTGGCTTCATAGCTTTGGTGAGATTAGTCCCCTGGGAAAGGAACTCTTTAAACATCAGATAAACTCAAACCCTAATGCTAATAAAAAGTGTAAACAAATGTCATCTTTTGTTTTCTTATGGCCTCTGTGTTCGTCCTGGGGATTTGATGATCCATCTTGTTCTTTCCTTTTTATTCCCCAATTCCTCTTTCATAGGTGCCTTCTTCCAAAGCCCTCTGAAGTCCAGGGAAAGACTCCCACTGGCTTCCATGGGTTTAGATTTAGGCCTCAGGGAGGAAGCATTGTGGGGTCACTGGCAAGCGTGTCAATCTCAGGCTGTTTGATGGGGATATTACTACAGGGTCACAGAACCCCTCCCCCCCCTCCATATTCTTCTTTCCTTTTTCTACTTCATTGTTTGTTTTAAACCTATGATTCTCCTGCAGTTCCCAACAGCCCAGCAGTAACACAAGCAGAGACACTGAAGAGTCATGTAGACAACATACTGCAAAGTTCAGTTTGGGTGGATTAGTTGTAAATAAATGGGCCTGTCAGGCTCACCTGATCATCTCTGAATATGAATTCATGTTAGTGGCAGTGCTTAATTTGTGCTGGAGCCCTGGCACCTCCTGCTTGGCAGTTAATAGCCCCGGCCCCTCTGGGCTTGCTGTGTCAGTTATGAAAGTAAAAACACTGCTTGCGCCCCAGCACCTCCTTCAGTAAAAATGACGCCCTGGTTAGGCAGGTGCTCTCTCTACCTGCAATTTTTTGTGAGCACCATTAAGAATGAAGCCAGAGCTTCCGGCATGGCAGCCATTCCTCTGGGCAGCTGGAAGAACACACACAGTTGCTGATTGAACCAATCCCTCCTTTGAACAGCACCTCGAAAGGGAAACTTAGGGACTTACCAACCTAGAGGACATGTAAACAATGGCTCAGGACAGACGGGGATGGTGCAGCCTTGGTTATGCCCTAAACGAGCTCTGATGATGCAGGAAGGATTCGGACTCAGATTTGCAGAAAAGCCTGCTAGGAGCCCACCACCACTCTGCTATAAAATGCTCTTTTGCTGTAATTAATTTAAGAAAATCAAAAAACTTCTGACATGAAAAAACATTTAGCAGCCACCAGCCGGGTAAGATGCTGTGGGTAAGATGCATCGCTCTGGTAGATCAAATGGCCATAAATGTAAATGCTGTCTGTTCTGTCCATGCTGGAAAGGGAAATGCTGAAGCAAAGGCAATGGTAGGTGTTCTCATTTACCCAGAATGCCCTTCCAACTATCAACTGTATCCCAGCAGTGCCAGTGTCCGGGATCTGGATACAAAACTGAATGAGCTGGTTACGCTTGTGGACAAACAGACTCCCCTCTCCCTGCTGAGCTAGGTGGCCTCTCACCCTATGTCATGCTGTGTCACAGGTAACCTCGATTGTAAGCTCCTTGGGGCAGGGACTATGACTTATACTCTCAATAAAGCACAGTCTACAGTTGTGGTGCTGAATACAAATACTAACTAGTAACTGAGCACCTTGAAACCAACTTAGAGAGTCTCTCCTGCAATTTGCCACTGGAGGGCAGCACAGGGACAACTAAATAAAGCATCAGAGGGGTAGCCGTGTTAGGCTGGATCTGTAAAAGCAACAGAGAGTCTTGTAGCACCTTATAGACTAACAGATTTTAGGGATCGTGGGCTAAGACCCACTTCATCAGATGAATGTTGTGGAAATCTCCAGAGGCAGGTATAAATAGCAGGCAAGAAAGCAAGGTAAATTCAATCAGGGAGGGTGAAGCCCACTTCCAGCGGTGATCTGAAGGTGTGAACACCCAGAGAGGAGAAACTGCTTCTGTTTGGACTGTGCCTCCCCAAACAGCTTTGTGTCTGCCTCCTGTAGTAGTCACACAGTACCTGCTCCTTCCCATGGAGGTTTCAGAGCCGTGCTCAGGAGGGGCCATTACTGGGTCCCCACTGCAGCCATGTGTGTGTTGGGATGAGGGAAGCACACGTCCTCGAGGAGGTATTTCAATGTGCTGAATGCACATAAGTCATCAGTAGAAGCCCTTCAGCCCTGACCTGGGCTAGGCTACAAGGACCCTTTACCGTGTCTCTGTGGAACCCAAGTGTCCGCGTCCTTCCTTAGCCTGCTGCATCAGCTGGCTCCCTCGTTCACAGTGCGCTGGAAACTGCTGGTGATTTGCACACACGTCCCTGCCCCGTAAATAAGCCAGATTTCATTGATCCTCTCCCCAGTCCACTTCAACGCCCTGCTCTACCCTCCGTGCTGGCATGTGGCATGTGTTTGACCTTCCACTCTCATTGGGAGGGACTCCAGGGTTCCCTGTTTCTGCACAATAGACGGGGGCAGTCAGGGCAGCCAATGCTTTGTCGTCTGGAAAGGTGGGAGTCTGTCATTTTCTACAGAAAGGAAAGCATCTGCCTGTTCCCCCCCCCCCCACCATCAATTCTGCCTCCAGCCCCACCTCTGCTTCTCCTGCAGCTCCTTCTCTTAGGTCTGTGGGGGCTGCTGTGGGGTCTGCGCCCCCTTCTCAGGCTGAGTATTGCAGGGAGGGAAAGGGAAGAGGAGAGGAAAGGAGCAGAAAAACCCTCCCCTTAGGCACAGGAGGAGGAGGAGGAGGGAGCAGAACTACTCTCAGTATCTGTGCTGCTCTGTTTGCTCCCTCCTCACTCCCTCAGCATCTCTCATTGGCTTCCTAGACTTCAGGAGGCAGGGCAGCAAGGAAAGCAGCCAATCAGAGGGGTTTCTCCCAGTCCCCCAGGCCAGGCTGAAATGTATGCTGCTCAGCCACCTGCCTTGCACTGTAGAAGTTTTGTGTGCGTGTCTGCAGCCCATTTCAGCCGGACGCACGTTAAGCACCGAGGGCAGCAGAATGCCATGCGGAGTCTGTTGCAGGGGTTGTGGTCAAGGCAGTGAAGCACCACACACGGTTGTGCCTTTGGGAGGGGTTGCAGGCAGAGCGAAGAGAAGGCAAGTTGCTAAGGGACTAACCCTGCACCCCAGGGTGAGATTAGAGGCCCAGGGGTACTCTAGACAATCTGATCCTAAAGATCCGAGGCAGTGATACAGCCAGAACAGTGTCTGTTGCAGAGACACTTAGCTAGTGACTTGGCAAAACTGCGAGAGTCAGCACACTGGATCTCTGCCTGTATTGGAGGATTCCTGCTTCCTGGCCTTGGTTTCCTGTGGTCTCTCATGCTGCTTCTTTTGGTCCATGGTTCCAAGTTTAAGTGCATGCACCACCCTGGGGAATGCTTCCTCTGTAATGCTATTTCTTCTCTTTCCTGTCCTTTTCCTTGTAGGGAGGAGTGAAAGTCCTAATCACAGGCCCATGGCAGGAAGCCAGCAATAACTACAGCTGTCTATTTGATCAGATCTCAGTGCCTGCATCTTTAATACAGCCAGGGGTGCTGCGCTGTTACTGCCCAGGTAAGGTTTGCCCTTCTTATGCTCCAGGGGATATATGAGCCCAGCTCAGCCAGCCGGGCAGCGAGTACAAGGAACCTGTCCTGAATGCTTCCCCTTGACTCTGACACAGCACGGCAGGATCTCAGGCCATGAGCCTAACCAGGGGTGTTCATGTTAGCGTGACGCAGCGGAGAGCTGAGCCAGTCGGTGTTTACCCAGCTCACCGAAATGAAGAGGACCAATAACGGACACTCAGCAAATGTTCGGGAGAGCCACAGGTGGGAGATGGGGGCAACAGAGCGGACGCACCCCCAGGTCACATTGCAGAGCAGTCACAATAGCTGTGGAGTTGTACATCTAGTGCAGTGGTTCTGTGAACACTACAGCTGGGAAGCACTTCCCCATGTGAGGGGTCTCTCGCATTCAGTGACAGCGCCTGGCCTTCACTGCTAGCCACAGCAAGTCCTGGCCAGTGTACAGTGTGACGAGCCTGAGGAGCCCCTGGCACTGTTTTGCCTGATGCAAGCACTGCCAGCGGGGCAGGTGCTGTAAGGATACAGAGCTCAAGGCCGCCCTGGCGCCCAGGCCTTACTGTCCCGAGCAGACGGACCAGGCACCCGGGGAGGCGTGTGACTTCATCAGCTCTGATCTGACTCTTCTCCATGTGGAATGATGAGAGAAGAAGCATTTCATGGGGATTACAGTTTGTGAGGCGCATTTGGGAGAGGTGAGGGTGTAATACTCACCCCAGGAATATGGGGGCGGGTGGAGTTGACCTGTCAGTGAAATGGGGATGATCTAGCAGGGCAATGCTGGCAAAAGTGGTACCATTACGGCTGGCTCTGATCCATCACGATCTGGCTCCATGAGTATTGCTGCTTCATCTCTAGGGGTAGGGCCCTCATGGAGACTCACCCATACATCCTGGCTTTCTTCTCTCTCTAAGGGCTCTTCTGCAGCACACCAGGGTGTGTACGCACAGCACACTAGCCTGCTGTGCACTAACTGACCATATAGACCAGCACTGAAGTCTTGGTGACCTCAGCTGCTTCCTCTCCCCACAGAGGCTCAGATTCCCTGGAATTGGCAGCCATCCTTGATGTATCTCTCACTTTCTCACCCAGCTGTCTCCATCTTGTGGCACCAAGCTGTGTGTGAACCACTAAGATGGCGAATTCTGTGGGTCAGGGTACCGTCTCCTCCTGCATCGTTAAAACATTTCACTCGTATTATAGCTAAAAAATATGTTTCTCCCCAAAGACTGGGGTGGTCTTCTCCTTGTGCTGCAAATGGATAGACATCCCAACTCACGCTAAGGGGAGAGGCCAGTGAGGATGATTTCCCTACATCCTTCCCTGGCGTGTTACAGATAGATTATGTGTCATTGCAGAGTGTGCCTCAAACTAATCTACCAGGGGCAGGAGGAATGAGAAAACCAGAGACTCTGTGCACTAGGAATGGAATTAGGGTACAGCCCTCCCAGCCCTGGGATTCATCCCCCGTTTCTGCACTGCAAATTGTGCCCCCTTCAGCTGAAATTGTGTTTACCTTTGATGAACTCATTGCATCTCCCTCTGGCTCTATCAAGTGCCAAAGCTGGATAAACAAGCTGGAAAATCAGAGTATGATTTAATCAGAAAAACAGAAAGGTTAGTCCTAGAACACAACTACTTTCACATCAAGTGAGGAGCTTGGAAGGGATGTAACACAGATACAGACAAATAGATTGAATACAAATAATAAAGAAGTGAATTGGAATAGAGTGAATCCATGTTTTAAATCCTAGCAGCAGAGTGCAGATTTAATATATGCTGCAAAATGTCCAAACCACCCAAACAAGCACAGTTTATAGTCATTAGACAAGTATTGCTTTTTCAGGGCAAGAGATCAAGAAGGAAAAAAAGAAAAATAGCAACTGAAAAGACACAAAGGTTTTAAGAGCATTGATTGGTTAAGAAACAGTGTAGCAAATCAAATAACTGCAGAAGGAAATTTAAAAACTGGCAAGATAAATATCACCAGCATGACCAAAAGAGTATCAAAGAGAGAGAGAACGTCCATATCATTTGTCATCAGCATTACATTAAAAAACAACCAAGCTATTGAGTTTAAAAGATCATAAGAAATTATGGGAAAATTAAAGTCTCTGAAGACATCTGAAGTTTCAGTAATATTAGTAATAATTGCCCCTTCTATGGCACTTTCCATCTTCAAAACGCTCTACAAATAAATGTTAATCAATGAATCCCCAGAACACCTTTGAGAGGCAGGCAAGTAAGTACTGTATGATCACCCTCATTTTACTGATGGTCAACTGAGGCAGAGAGGGGCGTGTCTTATTGAAGCCACAGAAAAATTAGGCTCAGAGCTAGCACCTAGCTCCTAGCATGATGTTCAGACCTGCCTCCCTCTAAGCATAGGGAAAGCAGCAGTCGCGGAAAAAGCTGCCAGCCAAGGACCCCTCTGACCCATTTGCACTCAGGGCAGCAGGAAAGGTGCCAGGAGGATGAGCTGATCAGAGAGACCAGCCAAGACTGGGAACTACTTTTGTCAGGATTATTCTTCAGAAGCAGTTCACAGCTCTGGTCCTGACTCTCCTCTGCCTTGTACCTTGTGTTGTCATTTCTACCTCAACAAGGTGGATATAAACAAAATCAAAGGAGAGCTTTTCTCTCTCACACGCTGGTGATGGTGTCTTACATTCAACTGCATCAGGGGCAAGGCAATAGAGAACTGAGCCCATGGTATATGCCACAGGTTTTTATTCTGTTTCCCAAATCTCTGTGTGGTTGGTTTGGGAAGTATAAGAGAGTCACTCGCAGCACTTTAAGATAACTTATATCCAGCTGGGAGAACTATTAATTAAAGTTGTTTAGGGGTCAGCAGTCATGCTTCTGTGATTGTAATCAATTTAAATGAGCCGGACAGAGCCCTGCTGTAACTTGTATACTTTTCCTAAGGGCACCAAAACTGAGTAAATTGTAAATCTGGAGAGTGATACGAGGAAGCACCAATTAACTAACTGCTGTTTTGATACCTAAATGCAGAAAGTGACACACAAGATCCTGAAATGTGAATTCCTCTAGGCCTGGAGAATTCCAAAAGGGAGATAAGAATTCGAGTAAACTGCCCCATGGAAATCCCTAGATCTCCAGTGAAACAGATGCAAGTAACACCTACTATAAGGGTTTTCCCACTGTGATGACTAGAGCAGGGGTTCTCAAACGGGGGTCAGGAACCCTTAGGGGGTCGCAAGGTTATTATATTGGGGGGGTGTTGTGAGCTGTCAGCCTCCAGCGTTTATAATGGTGTTAAATATATAAAGAAGTGTTTTTAATGTATAAGGGGGTGGCACTCACAGACTTGCTGTGTTAAACGGGTCACCAGTACAAAAGTCTGAGAACCCCTGGACTAGAGTGGCTTACCTATGCTGGTAAATCAGTGGAGAAGCTCCCTCCATGACATAGCTAGAATGGCAATGGCACGACACTTTTGTCATTAGCTATTTTCTAAAAGAATATTTAAAACCACATTGGGCCCAGGTCCTGTTTATTCAGAGAAAACTCCCAGTGAAGTACATGGACAGAGTGTGCCTGTCCTTCATGAGCCCAGACGGAGAACTGACCTCCATGTTCCTAGTAAAAAAAACAGGAAGATTATCAGAATCCACCTCCTTTCTCCAGACCTCTTGCCCAGTCAGCTCCGGAGTTTCAGCCCTCAGCATCTTTCGTTCCACTTTTATAAGCAGTTTGTTCTTATTTAAAGTTTCTGTATAAGTTTTATGTGTAATAACAGCAAGTAAAATACCAAGGAGGCTCTCCTCACATGTACAAAGCTATTTCTATTAATACAACAGAGCCAGCCCAGAGTAGCCGTAGGAGAGCTTCCTTGTATTGTACGGGCTGCACCACTGTGTGTGTGTTGTCCCCTAGAGTATTTGAATAGCATTGTGAAGAGTTGATGTGCATTGCTAAACTCACATCCCAGTTTTCATTTAGAAGCCTTGAATTAATTTGTTTTAAAATATTGTCTTGTTTTTTCCTTTTAACATAGAACATTAAACATTAACTGGGACTAAGAGCTGCGCCTACTGTCCCTGTATATCTCCCATGGAGATGTCATCATTTCTGTACCTTCTCTTTGGTCTTTATGGCCTTGCACTGGTGCTTGGTGTTTGGCTTGATGTGCATGAACAACTTCACTTTAGCGTCAGAGGGAAGTTTGTGAAAACTAATACTGAGTTATTTATTAATCTTTTAATCACTCCAACATACATGCAATCTGTGTCATCTGCCAATGGAGTCGGCAGTCTACAGCATATCTCCAGGTCAGATAAACCTGATAAACACCTCTGACTTTCCACTGTGCAAAGCACAGAAACACTGTTCTCAGATGCCCTTTCTGCTCTTGCTCTCTCACTTTGCATATGACAAGAGCTGTAGAACAAAACCGAATCGTGCATTCCTGCAGAGAAACCCTGTTCTTACCACTTGTTCTTTGTTTTTAGCTCATGATACCGGGCTTGTGACTTTGCAAGTTGCCTTCAACAATCAGATCATCTCTAACTCTGTGGTGTTTGAATATAAAGCCAGAGCTCTACCGACCCTGCCTTCCTCCCAGCACGACTGGCTGTCCTTGGATGGTAAGGAGTATATTCAGTGTCCCTTAACAAAGTTTACCACACCTGGGTTCAGTGGAGTAGAGAGAGCAGCTCCTCAGATGGCGGTGGGGAAAGGAGGTGATTCTTAGCTGTATTGAGAGTCTCTTGGTCATTGGTTCAATATTACTCCATTTCGGAGAACCTTTGCTGAAATTTCTCATTATCTTTTTGGTGTGAACAAAATATTTAGCTGGGGAGCCTGTGGCCCAGAGTCTGATCTATTTGAAAGGCTAGGGGGTGGGGAAGGCTGCTTCCTCTGTAATAGAAACTGACTGTCTGAAAGAAAGGGCCTGCTTGGGCACCACTGTCAGGGCCAGCCACAGGCATGCTGCCCCTTCTGTCAGAACTCTGAGCTTCGTCTTGCCAGGAAAAATTCTAAAACGTCACATTTGTTCCCCCTTTTTATGCTAAAAAAAGGCCTATGCAACGAACCCAGCGGTTTTCAACCTTTTCTCATTTGTGGACCCCGCACTGAGGTGCAGACCCCTTTGGAAATCTTAGACATAATCAGCAGACCCCAGATTGAAAACCACTGAACTTAACAAAATACAGATGGGAAGATGGTGAGTCAGTGCCTGGAGAGAGAACCTCCCAGAGCAAGGCAGGGCTGATCCACACCTTCTGAATGCATTCAGGACCAGCAGGCCTGATGGTGTCCAAATCTCATTTTAAAATCGTGATTTATTAAACAGCGCAGACATAGATTGTGCCCAGTAACTGAGAATCTTGGATGCCACTGGAGTCTAATTCTCATGAGCCTGCACAACATCTAAGAGCAGGGACGAGGTAGACATTCTTTGGCATGTATGGTTCAATGATGTGCTTTTTTCTCAGAGCAATCTCATCCCCCCATTCTTAGTGGGAATGGGGTACAAACTATAAAATCATTAGTTACTAGCCAGGCACTCTGAAGATGAGTCCATCCCTCTTGCCATGATTTGACTGACCAGAATAGAATGGGGCTTCGTTTTGCTAGATGTCAGAGCTGATAAATTATTGGCAAGCTCAATGGGGACACATGCTTTACCCTCAATATTTATCTGGTAATTCTGTGTCCCTAAAAATTTCTTTTAAAAGAGACCAATTGCAGCAGAACAGGGTTGTAAGAAGTATAGAAAGGGAAGCAGGGGAGTTCTCTACTCTCAAGGGTTCAGCATGCCTGCCAGAGAGAACTGAGTTGCCACATTAAATACTTGCTGGCAGTCAATGTAAAACCTGTTGAGAAAGAAAGGGCTTGTCTTCACTAGAGCTGGGAGAGATTGATCTTATGGCGATCGATTTATCGCGTCTTGTCAAGATGCGATAAATTGATTGCCAGTGGCGCCCCCGTCGACTCCGTAACTCCAGCTCGCCAAAAGGCACAAGCTGGAGTCAACGGGGGAGCGCGCCGCCGACCGCCACGGCCATGAGGACGGCAGGTAAGTCAGCTGTAGATATGCCGATTTCAGCTATGTTATTAACGTAGCTGAAATTGCGTATCTACAGCCGATCCCCCCACTAGTAAAGACCAGCCCATAGAGGAGAGATTTGCAGCTGCTATTGAGTGCACCCAGGAAGCAACTGATCCAGTGACTGGTTTCAGTTATTTTTGTAAAACACTGACCGCTGGAAGTTTATTGGTTTTCTCTTCGGCTAAGCATTAGGCAAGTTGCCAGCGTTAACTAACTGGACAGCCACTTCATTTCCCTTCCTGTCTGTGATTGCCAAGGAGATGTACCTTCCAGCTCAGGCGCTGGAAACTTGGGGAAAGTAGCTGATTTGTGTTAGCAACCTTGACAGTTCTGGAAAGGGTTACCATTTTTTCATCATTTAGTTCATGAGAGAGTCTTGATTTGCTAGGCACTGCAATGTATTCTGTCCAGTTTTAGAAAAAGTCCTAACATCACTCTTTGTTGATTCATTCATTTGACAGTTTTTGTATTCTTGCATAAGGTTGCTTTCTAAGCGAGTGATATGTATGTATGTGCTGCATTTGAGCCACAAAAGTCAAGAAAAGATTATTCCTTTGAACCTCTGTGTGTGGGATTTTGGTCATCAAATTTGATTTAGCAAAATCCCGCTATTCAGAGAACCAGTTGCTAATAAAGAAGAAAACTGATTTAAGTTACATAAAAGAGGTCAAGGGAGAAGTAGCTTGTACGTATGCAATATATGCCATATTGGAGAAATAACGGGTTAATATATTGGTTGTGTTAACTCTTTAGTCCAGTGGTTTTCAACCTTTTTTTCATTTGTGGACCCCTAAAAAGTTTTGAATGGAGTTGTGGACCCCTTTGGAAATCTTAGACATAGTCTAGGGACCTTCAGGGGTCCGCGGAGCACATTGCTGTCGTCAATTAACCTCATACTATTCTGTCGATCTGCTAAAGATGTGACAATCATTACACAACATTTGCTTTTGGAAATTCATCTCAGAGGCATCTGTACTGAATGTCTAATACATTCACATTGGACATGACTGTGACAAGCAGGAAGGAGGGTGGATGTGATCTCAAGAGTTTGACTGGAGAGGGGAGGCTACTCTGAAGGGGACATATCTGGAGCTGTAACCTGAAATGAGAAGGGGGAGGGGAGATGACACCTAGAGCCCGGGGAAGTGAACAAAGGAAGGAGGAGATGGCTGCAGGGTTTGGAGGGGAGTAGAAGCTGGCTGGGGAAGAGGAGGGAGCCCGGATTTGGGGTCTTATCTCCCTGTCCCCCAGAAGGGCCTGACTAAGGGTCCTGTTTGTACTGACAAGCTCTGAGTTGGATTGTGTTCCTGGCGTCTCCAATAAACCTTCTGATCTACTGGCTGGCTGAGAATCACTGTGAATTCCAGGAAGTGGGGGGTGCGGGAATGGGACTCCCCCACCCCCTGTGACAATGACTAATAACTAGAACTGTTTCAACTCAAACTGCAGAAGCACTTGAACTCAGCCTCAAGTCTGATTCAAACTGGCCACAAAACAGCAGTAGTTTATCTTAGAAATTGTCCATAGATGTTTTTAACCTAGCTGGTAAAGGGTGCCTGTTACATACGTACAAGGAGAGAGTTGTAGGCATGAGGCTATCACGGGTGCTGATGAACTCAGGTAAGGGGTTGGCTTCTCAGTATTTTGCCATGTGGCAGAGGACTCTGTACGGTCGTGAAAGGTGTGAGGAGAAGAAGGAATCTCACAGCGCTGCACAGGAGGAGTATATAGTGTCCTGGGCAGCTTGTGTGATGTTCATTTGTTCTCTGTGAGATGGACATCGTCATGCATGTTCCTGCTTGCTGGTTGGTGGTGCAGCCTTTCCTTTTCATCTGCTCTGTCTGATTCTCTTAACTGTGTTAATCGGCTCTTTCTTGGCAGGATGAGTCATGTATTTCTGATGCATGCACACGATTTGTGTATGGGCTTGTTGTGCTGTATGTGTCGGCTGCTCTTTTGTGTTTTGCTAAGTTATTGTCATTAGGTTGAAATGTGTGGAAAGAGCCTGTCTTAGTGGTCTCCATAGTGTGAAATCCCTTCACCTAAGTTAAGGGGCACCTAGTGCTAAGAGACCTGTAGTAGCTGCAGTGCAGGTTCTGGAGGCAATATTGTTATCATCACTAGGTATAATTTACTGTAGTAACACCCCAAGGCCTCCATCAGAATCATGGGCCCATGGCACTGGGAGTTGTACAAACAGAAAAGCAGAAAAAATCACTGCCTCAAGAGGCTAGTCCCCGATTTTTAAATGTCTTTAGGCATCACTCCACTCACCATTGCTAGACTAGAAAGCAAAATCATTTCCAATAATGTAACATTATGGCCTATTCTGTGTTCGTCAGGATCCTCGTAGTAGAAGTGGAGAGTCCCTTTCTTTTATTTCTTATGATTTTTTTAAACTAGTTCAACACACAGATTTATCTGGAGTCTGTCTATTAGGTGCATGGAGCAACTCTGTGAATGTGCCAGTGTCTCAGTGCAAGTGAAACCCTCGAGAGACCTCCCATAGCAAATTAGACTAAAACACAAATGCACAGAGAACTGGGACATCCCAACCTGTACCTCCCCCCAAACACAGGCAGCTTTGTATAGACAATCCTGATATTGAAAATAATCTCAAGGAAAACATAGCCATCTTGTCCTGGAGTATTTAGGGGAGATTCCCTGTTGGTGGTGAGGAACCGTGCTCCTGGGTTACCTCTACTATCCGTATTAAACCAGAGACATCTGTGCATATAGGAACCATTCAGTTCCCTGGTGTTAGACAATCCTGATCTGCCAAGCAGTGCTTGGGATAATGCCTGTGGTTGTCTTTGCCAGCAGGAACTGCTGTGATGAAAAGCTCAGTCACCTGCAGCCATTCATCATCTTTTCATCAGAGAGAAAGGGGGAGGAAAACATTTAAAAATCCCACTGCTCAGTTCCTTGGAATTGCTCGTGAATGTAGATGGTTGAGGGGTGGAAAATGGCCACTATGACTGGGAATGCAGTTTCCTTTGCCCTGTAGCTTGTCTGTGAGCCCAGGGTGCTGGTTAGTGGGCAGACTGCCAATGAGAACTCGGTAGGAAGTGGAAGTGTGTGTGATGTGAAGAGGAGGGGAGGGGAGGAGGGGGACTGCAGCAGAGAACAAACTAGGGCATTGCTAACAGCAAAAAAAAAAAAAAAAAAGGACAGCTGCAATGCAGAGGCCCTTCGGGGAGAAAGATTGAATAATTACACTAACCGTGGCTTATCTGAGGCCTCTGCCTTCATGCACAATACTCTGAATGCAGCAAAACACCAGTTTATTTAAAGGGCCAGCAGCTTTTCACAGGGCTTAGAAGAGCAAATGCTTGCCTACTATAACCAGGTCTAAATCCAAGTGGATTCATTCCATGGATAGAACAGGTCTGTGATTTCCTCTACATGTTCTTTTCTCTGTTTGCCTTAATTGTACTGCTCTAAATCCTAGCCCTGCTGTCAACGATATAGACTTGGGGGGAAAAGATTTCAAGGGAAATATACAACTTGCAAATATTCACTTAATTTTAAACTTTGTTTTGAGTTTAATTAATGCAGAGGAACATTTTGGTTTACACTACATTGTTTACCACCTTTAAAGAGTCCTGCTACAGACACCACTGGAGGAAGAAGGCAGGGTTAATAAAATCTCTCATATGCCAAGTAAGCTCCACAAAGAGGAAGTCCATTTCAACTTACTTAGTCACACTACGATCTCAGATGTGAGCAATTATTCCCATAATATAGCTCTTATTGGCAGTTTTAGAATGGCTATAGGATTTCTGTCTCCTAAGCAGCTTGTATTCAGCTTGGTAAAATCTAAAAAGAAAAACAGAACAGATTTAACCAGTGAGTCTGTTTCCATTGTGCAACTCTGCAGATGCCTGCAAACCTACTCCTGTTTGTGACTTCAGTCACTTTTCTTAAGGAGATGAGTGTCTGTTTCTTTGGCTCAAATGATTCTATGGTTGTCTTTTGAAGATTAATTTTCTAATGCTGGGAGTCATGCAGTTCTCACATGCTCTGCCCTAATGTGCTGTAGAGGCTGACACTAACATACAGGCCTTCAGGGAGCAGAGAATATGCAGTCTGATATTATCTGTAGGGCATAGTGAGTACCAGGTTGTGGAATACATTATGTGCAGAATATTATAGGAAGACATCCACATCGAAGGCTTGCAAAGATAGGGACAAGGTGGCAATCCTGCCTCTGTGCCCAAAGGTTTGAACCAAACAGAGATTTAACAGAGAACACGATCATACTGGCTGTGCATGTGAAAGTGAAAATCCCACTGCCACTCCCAGGAAAGATGAAACAAACTTGCCCGACTGCAGCAGCTTCTCGGGCAGAGCCACTGTTCTCTGAGAGATCTTGCTTGTGCTCTGTCGTCCTGTCTGAGAGCATAAAACCACCTCTGCACCAGGAAACTTCTTTGAAAATTGCCACCAATGAAAGTTATTGTTTAAGTAACATTATGTTGTCCTTGGACATCAAGTTCTGGGGGCAGAGTGTATGTGCTTCCGTGGGTGAGGGAAGGGCTCTCAAACCCCACACAAGGCACAGCCTGAACTATATAAGTCTCTGGAGAACACTGTTACAGGCTCTGTGCCCCAGGCTCTCAGCACAGGCCAGTGCTGGTCAGAGTCAGCATCCCATCCGTCCACTACTCTCACATGCGCTGAGAAGAGTTTAGTCTCCTTTGATCAGTCCTTCGCTGCTCTTCAACCTAATGCCCCTTTCTCACTGTGGAGACCAGGGAGGCCTCAGGCATCCCACATCTAATCAAAGAAGGTGGGATCCCATCAAGATCAGGGCCTGGAAACCATGACCCCAGACACTGTGATCCAACCACGACTCACCTGAGGGCCAAGAGACCATGAGCCCAAATTCTGCGATTACACCTGAGACTGAGACCAGAGCATGCAGTTTGTGCACCCAAATGCTGCAATCCCTGACACTAGTGCACTCCAGACCTTGTGCCCAAACACTGTGATCCTCCTAGGATCGAGACCCATCATGTACGCAGCACAGTCCAATGCTGTGATCTCCTTGGAACTGAGAGTTGTGCACATGGACCTGTAGACCCAGAGAATAAACAGTGCTGTAGTAGTATGGGAAACTGAAACTTCAAGACTCTCACATTCTTTATTAGAGCCAGCTTGGCTTGTTATTCAGACCCCTGGCCTGTAAAAAGAACTTACAGAAACAGTGTTGCATTGTCCATCTCACTGACATATGATTAGTGAGAATGCTCTAGGGATAGGTCAGTAATGCCAGGGTCTGGACAGTGTCCCACCACAACTATTTACTCTGCACTTGAATCTTGGCTTGAGAGGGATGGGGACGGGGTAAAGGGGCTACAGCTGGGGGTAGGAGCGGAAACCATTTTTACTTGTCTGTATCAGTCCTGGCTTCCTCCAAGACTGCGATATGTGTTCAGTCATTAGGACACTGCGGTTCCATTACAAAGGCCTTCTTCAGACATGCTAGGCAGTGGGGGCTTCCCCTCGAGCTTTGCTGTGCAGGCTCCCCTCAGTCCGGCACCCTGGAGGTGCTGACGCTTTGCTTTCACTCTGGGAGCTGAGAGTTGACGTTTCCCAGACACCTGTAGTGATTATATTTTGCCTATGTCTGAAGTTAGCAACTGAACTTGGGAAACCTCAATTTGTCTGTGCAGTGTCACTAAGGCCTGGTCTACACTAGCGGGGGGGCGGGAGGGGCAACCTAAGATAGACAACTTCAGCTACCTGAATAATGTAGCTGAAGTTGGTGCATCTTAGGTCGACTTACGTCCCCATGGTGGCAGCGGGCTCCGCTGTCGACTCCGCTTGCACCTCTTGGCGAGCTGGAGTTCCGGAGTCCACGAGGAGCGCTTTTGGGGATCGACTTATCGCGTCTAAATGAGACACGATAAATCGATCCCCAATAGACCGATCAGTGAAGACGTACCCTAAGCTGTCTACTACAGCAGGACTGTGGCATTGGCAAAGAACAGAATTACAAACCCTTGCTTAGATATCTGTATATTATTTATTGTTGCTTTCATTGAGTTTTCTGAGTTTACTTTTTTTCTATTTTTCTAAGCAAAGACTATGCGGTAGACTTGCAGCATGGAGTATTTCATTCTGTATCCTGGATTTTGTCTTGTGAGTTTGTTTTGCTTCATATTCAGTCATGATTTCCTCTGGAAAGTCTGTGTTTATTCTGTGATTGATGATTAAAACATGCCACACTATTTATAAAGGAATCTTTGCTGGAGCTGATCACACTTGTCTTGACCTTACTGGCAATTCCTTTTTGGATTAACTAATGTGCTCCACATCACGTTCCTTGGAATTTGCCTGTGGAAGCTTAATTATGTCAGGAGATACCTAACATAGATCAGCTCTGTACCACAAGCACAATCCTGCTTCTACTGAAGTCAGTGGGAGTAACGCACTGATATCACTGGGAGCAGGGTGAGACAGACGTAGTACAATAATCAAATGGTACTGCTGTGCCTGTTACTGTAAATGTGTTTGCGGAGTATGAAGGTGAACAGGAATAATTGTAAAGTGTGGTTATTTTTAAAGCACTGCAGAGATTGTCATCTCCTCTTTGTGACTCATTCTCACTCACTCAAGCATGTCATGTAAGTGCAAAGAAATTGTATGATAGGGATTATCAACAAATACTTTCTCCAGCGATCCAGTGAATGCCAGACAGTCTGCACATGGAGGTGAAAGCAGACAGGACTAGGGAAACGGGGTAAGAAGTTGGATTTTGTGTTTGCTTTAAAAGCAAAAATCTGCCAAACAGTTTTACTTTTAAGGTTCTAAATGGAGAGTGTGAGACTTTCTGCTGACAGTAATACAATATGTGACACCAAAAATGCTTTTTCTGAGAGGGCTCAATTGTTTGTGGGAGGGATATTGTCCAAAGAGTCGGTCTATAGTAAGGACACTTTCTGAAAACATCCCACTACTGTTAGAACTAAAGGATCTTTTTTTAGAAAATGTCCTTAGTGCAGACAGGGCCTGGGGAGGCAGGGCAGCAAGCACTCAAAATACTTTCCTGGTTGATCCCCTTAGTCTTACTAAACTTTACACTAAGATGTTTAAAAAAAAAAAGTCTTCCAAGTTTTTAAGCTATAAACTGTTTCCTTATTACCTGTTTGTAGACAAAACCGGCCAGTTTACTTTTTTGAAACAACTTTCTTCTTAGCCCGATGTCTGGCTAAATCAAGTGATTGTCTCTGTTTAGACTCACGATGCACGACTCCTGGAAGCAGCAGCATGTCCTCCCTCTGGCTCCTACTTGTAGGGGCAGCCAGGAGACTCTGCTCCGCATGTTGCCCTTGCCCCAAGCACCACCCCCGCAGCTCCCATTGGCCAGGAACCACGGCCAATGGGAGCTACAGGGGCAGCGCCTGTGGATGGGGCAACACACAGCAGACTCTCCTGGCCAGGCCTCTGTACAGGAGCTGGAGAGGAGGACATGCTGCTGTTTCCAGAAGCCGCTTCAGGTACGCTCCACCTGGAGCCTGCACTCCTGAGCCATCCCCCATACCCCAGTCCTGATTCCCCTCCCACCCTGCGAACCCCTCAGTCCCAGCCCAGAGCACCCTCCTGCACCCCAAACCACTCGGTCCCAGCCCCACTGCAGAGCCTTCATCCCCAGCAGGAGCCCTCACCCCCTGCCCCAGCCCAGATTCCCCTTCCTGCCTTCTGAACCCCTCATCAACAGCTCCATTCCAGAGCCCTCACCCGCACCCTGAACTCCTCATTTCTGGCCCCAACCTGGAACCCGCACTCCTAGCCAGAGCCTCTCCCTCCCCTCCCCATCCCCAATTTTGTGAGCATTCATGGCATGCCATACAACTTCCATACCCAGATGTGGCCGTCGGGCCAAAACGTTTACCCTCCCCTGTGCTAATTTCCATAAGTTTGAGAAGCCTCCATCCTTATTTGAGATAAGTGGAACTCTTAACTTATAAGCAAGAAACCAGTTGTTCAGCTCATTAGCTCAAAGGGCCAAAGTCAGCTCTGGTGTAAGTGGGAGCAAAGCTTTAACTGCAGATTGATCCTGCTTTACTTTGGGACTGAATTTGGCCTGTATTGAGTACTTGAGCTATAACAAGAAACAGTCAGAAAAGGAAAATTCCTTCTTTCCCATTTTCCACTCTGCTGCGGATGCTAGAAAAGAGAAGTAGAATTACACAGGAAGCCTCAAGTGGGACCATGTATGTCATCTCCAAGTGTTTATTAAAATCATAAATTTCTGGCAAGATTGCTCTAGGATAATCACCATTGTGAGCTAATAACTAAATCCAGATCTAGTTTAAAGCAGCTTTAAGAGCTTCAGAGAGCTGGTACAAGGAGAGTTTGGTTTCTCTTTTTTCTTTTCACTTGAAGAACGTGTCTCTCTCTCCTCTCACCCTCCTCCCACCCCCACTATCTGTAATGTAGGCAGTATTAAACGTGCACACTGAAGTCAGTGGTCATTATGTGGACACTTTTAGCTAACCAAGGGCAGATCTACACTACAACCAGGATCCACGTTCTGAGATCCATCCACCGGCAGTCGATTTAGCGGGTCTAGTACAAACCCTCCAGGCTGACAGCAGATCGCACTCCAGTATTGATCTCTGTCCTCTACCCCGACAAGAAGAGTAAGGTAAGTCGATGGGAGAGTTTCTCCCATTGACTCCTCCATGGTGTAGACCTTGCAGTAAATCAATCTAAGGTACGTTGACTCCAGTTACGTTATTCACATGGCTGGAATTGTGTAATACAGGTCAACTTACCACAGTAGCGTAGACAGAGCCATAGACTTTATAAAAATTACAATTAGCACGTCTCAGACTTTCACAGTAATGGCCCACATTCCCTCCCACCCACTGTACATTACAGTGGAAAAGGAAGATTAGGAAAGTATTTTATTTTTATCTGTCCTGAATAGGATTTAGCAGCCCCTATCATATTAACAGCCAGGTCCCCACATTACACTGCATAGGAACTACTGCTTTCAAAAATTGTCAGGGAATTTTCCATTAGCTTAAACGAATGGTTTTCAAAGAACCATGATTTAAGTTTTTGGAAACTATAGTGCTTATATTGTTTGCTCCCAGTTCTAACAACTAACAAGATAGAAATTAAATTTGCTGCTGGGACTGACTCTGGTATTTTATGTAGAAGCATTTTCTATATCTCCCCTCACTGAGCCCACTTATGGGTATCATGGGATATATTGACTGTTTCTACAGAAACTCAAAATATATTGCTGAGTACTTATAACTGACAATACCTACATTTGGTGGTGATATCATTTTAAGAGTGTTTATGGGGCCTAATGCAAAGCACACTGAAGTTAATGGGATTCTTTCCATTGGCTTCAGTGGGCTTTGGATCAGATTCATAGAGACAAAGGCCAGGTACTCACCTAAAACTTAGCTACGTCACTCCAGGGAATGGAAAATTCACACCCCTGAGAGACTTAGTTAAGCTGATGCAAGCCCTGTGCAGACACCGCTAGGTTGATGGAAGAATTATTCTGCCGCCCTACTGCCACTTGAGGAGGTGGATTCATTAGAATGATGGAAAAAATCCTTCCATTGCTGTAGTAAGTGTTTACCCGACAATGGCACAGCTGCAGTTGTAGCACTTGTGGTGTAGACATACCCTAACATTCCTGTTTATCTAGCAGTATCTGCAGTATGTTCCATCTTTCTACCTGAGATGGATGAGCCATTTTCAAAATGTATGGGGAATGAATTTAGTAAACATTTTAATATGTGGGTTTTAGAAGTGAAATACAAAGAACCACACATAGAGAGACTAATACACTAAAGACAGCAAGACTGAAGAGTTTCCAACATATGGAAGAGGTATTCTAGGAAGACGGTGTCACAGTTTGGGGTAACTGCACCTGTACTCCCCTTCTGTGGGCCAGCAAAGACACCCATTTTTAGGCTTCCAGCTCCCTCGCCATCACCTCTTTTGGGCAAAGACATGCGTCTTTCTTCCTCTTGATTGGAGCATTCCCAGGTTGCACAGCTCCCTGCCTACACTGTGAATTCCCCAGCAAGTCAAACTGCCTCAGCAGGCCTGCTTTGCCTTCTTCTCAGAGACTGTAAACACTGTAAGGTGGAACCTCAGAGCTATGAACACCTCCAGAATGGATATTATTTGTAACTCTAAAATGTTTGTAACTCTAAATAAAACATGACGGTTGTTCTTTCAAAAGTTTACAACTGAACATTGACTTAATACAGCTTTGAAACTTTACTATGAAGAAGAAATATGCTGCTTTCCCTTTATTTTTTTAGTAGGTTACGTTTAACACAATACTGTCTTGTATTTTATTTTTTTGTCTCTGCATCCTGCCTGATAGTGTATTTCCAGTTCCAAATGAGGTGTGTGGTTAGCTGGTCAATTCAAAACTCTGAGGTTCTACTGTAATTGCCCACAGTTAAATTACCAGCTCTGTCTAAGCAAGCATATTTATTCTGAAGATAAGAGCATTACAAAGAAAACATCATAAACAACACAAGAATCTACATGCATGTTAATAAGTTTGCCAGAGATTATACCCTGACTCTAACAAGGCCTCTGACAGGTGAATAATCCTTCAAATCTACACAGGAGATTTTTCTGTGATTACAAATTCATAACACCTTTCCCTTAGAACAAGAACTCCTCATGAATAGGTCAAGCCCTTCTAACCCTTCCCTGGAAGGATTGGGGCGTCCCTTGGACAGAAGGGCCTGTTTGTCTGCTGAATCAGGAAACAGGCCTTGAGTCAGTTTAAAGTCTGGCTATTTATCCAAAAGTCCGTTTTGGTCTATTGGTATCTAGAGAATCCAGTTTGAACCACCAAGCCTTTCCAGATACCTCTTGGGGAAGTGTTATAACCTGAGTGAATCACCCCACACTGTTTTTAATTCCTGGAGGGCTGTGGTCCCCCTGCCCCATGGAATTACATATAAACCCTGGCCCATGGTGATACAATAATCCAGTAAGGTTTAATTTAGTTCAATAAGGTTTGTCCAGGATACTGCAGAAAATTGCCATATCTGTCACAGAAGGTACTTAAGTAATGATAAAAAAATCTCAATTATTTCTTATTTACATAGTGCTTGGTGCAAACAACACTTTGTATATAATTTTAAAAGTGACGGGTTTTACAAGCATGGAAGCTTTTACGGTTTAAGACCCCAGTCTTGTGAATTATTGTGCAGGAGTGAAGCAAAGGAAGTATCAAGCCCTCTTCCAGGACTGAGGCCAAACTAAACAATTTGTCTGGGCTCCTGGCAGTTTTTGTTAGGTGGGTTTGGTCACACTGTAGAAAAACAAGATTAACCACTTAAAAATCACTAAGACCTTTTTTTTCCCCATCCATGGGTTTTTGCATCATAAATATATCCCATTTTTGCACTAGGGCAAAAATGCCAACATGATAAACCAGCCTTAATTCACTTTCTTATAGTCTAGTCTCCTGTGGGTTGTAATGCTTTGGTCTCATTTGCATGTTCAGTTTAGTGTGGGTGTGCTGCTAGGCTGAGATAAACAGGAGATCAGACTAGATGATCTAGTGGTCCCTTCTGGCATTAAATTCTATGACTCTTGTGCCTCTTAAATTGCAGATGAAAATGGCTAATATAGCCCAATCCTGCAAACACTTATGCATATATTAACTTAGCTGGTTAAGACTAGATAATATAATAGTCTCTTCTGGCCTTAAACTCTATGAATCTGTGAAACCTTACTACCATTCTTCTCAGTAAAGTTAAACATGTGAGTGTCTGCAGGAGTGGGGTCTAGGTCCTTGTGTCCTTCACTGGCAGTGCTGCCTTCTAGCACTTCATTTTAGAGACTATTCTGCAGCTCATAAGAACATACGAATGGCTGTACTGGATCAGACCAAAAGTTCATCGAGCCCAGTATCCTGTCGGCCGACAGTGACCAATGCCAGGTGCCCCAGAGTGAGTGAACCTAACACATAATGATCAAGTGATCTCTCTCCTGCCATCCATCACCCCTCTCTGACAAACAGAGGCTAGGGACACCATTCCTTACCCAGCCTGGCTAATAGCCATTAATGGACTTAACCTCCATGAATTTATCCAGCTCCATATCACTCATCCTTGGGATGTTTTTCCTGATTCTTCCGCCTGAATTTCCCTTCTTCATTTCATTCTATTTTATATAGCATCTTAGACCATGCTCACCACTGTTGTATCTGAGGACTTTCTGATAGTGCACGAAGCAACTGACTACACATCTAAGGGTTGTTTTTTTCCTCTCATCCTCCCCTCAGGGGAGAAGTGTGTGCAGTGGAATATCGGTTTTAGGGACTGGATTTTTTAAATATATGTTGCTATTTATTTGTTAGAGCAGCTAAGGACAAAGAATTGCACCTTCCACTTGGAGTGGAAGGTGATGAGGTTGGTGGTGGCCCTTAGTTCCTGGGGGAGTTCATTCCACAGTCAGGGACCAGCCCCTGAGAATGTTTTGTCTCCCACTGTTCTCTCTTATCGAGGTACGCCCCACCTCAGCTCTCCTTCAGACCAGCACTACAGCTCTAGCTCTTGTTTTCCCAAGATCAATTTTTGTGGCAGTGCCTCTGATCAGGGAATGATAGGAGTGAGAAATGGAGATGCTGTATTTAGGTCAGTATGATGATAGGGTCAGCCTTGGATCTTCCCTTCCTCACACTGATGGGGATGGTGTCTCATATAGCTCCTCTCCTATGAGAAGAGCTGTGTGTGGACTTAGCTAGGATTTGGAGCAGGAAACCGATGCGAGAATTGAGAGGAGTTCATGGAGTTTAAGTTCCCCAGCCTCTGCACTACAATGAGCGAGGGTGCAAACAAAGTCAGAGTTTCCCATGGGTACAGCAGCTGGAGCAGGCACATCCCCTGTCCCTTCACTTTGCCAGGGCTGTCCCCATTGTGTGAATGTCTACACTCCAAAGCCAGGTGAGTTCTTAACTCAGGTTAACATAGCAGTGAAGCCTGGCAATTCGCCCGAGCAGCCCCCATTAAAGCCTATAGCCAGGGTGGCCAAACTGTGGCTTGCCGGCCACGTGTCTCTTCTACTGTTCATGTGTGGCTTTCAGAGCCTTCCCCCACCCACCACTCTCCACCTACCAGACTGGAGGGGGGAAAGTTTAGGACCTCTGCCTTGCAGCAGGCTGGTGGGATAGGGATTTCTGCCCAGTGGGGAAGGGGTCTGAGGACTTCAGCCCTGTGTATGG